>JAOXYD010050827.1:0-13336 GCA_028565735.1 Pinacopodium congolense | reverse complement strand
TCCAACTCTCTGCGGTTCGACCCTAGCTCACCATTACTACATAGTTTGGGTAGTTAGGAATTTATTATTTGGTAGCTTACGACGAGCTCATCAGATACCAAGATTTATAGGCGTTTGCCTACCTCAAAGATAGATTATGTCCTCTCTCCAACTACTTGTTGGAAATTCACTAAATACTAAATTTACTTTAATTGTGTGAAGAGTAACGCTTACAATAATCTTATTTCCAAGGTCAAAAGAAACCTTTACAATCTTATTTTAAGGGTGAAGAGTAACCCAATAATCTTGTTCACTAGGGTCAAGAGAAATCAACCAATCTTACTTTAGAATGTGTGCAGAATAACCCTTACAACACAACCAAAATATACAACAATTTATCCAATAAAGACAGCCCCTAAACTTAGGCTATGAAAGCCTCAACTCAAGCTTATATATCTTATTAACAACTTGATGAAAATTAATTCAAGAAAGGGCTTAAGTGCAACCAATCAATGTAAATGCCTTATACAGTTTATAATGCAATTCATATCGCATAATTGTAATCCATTTATCCCTTTAATATCTTCTAACCCATAAAAAATTAGTTTAGCATAATGAAATTAAACAAAGAAAAATATATAATCACAGAAAACATAAAAAAATAACAAGTAAAGATAGAAAAAAAATCAAAGATTCAACAATTTATTTAAAGGTATTTAAATATTTAATAGGAATTAAAATTAAATCCAGTTGTAATAACATAAAATCTAAGGGAAAAATAATAAAGTAGTAATAAAGCCAATGAAACTAAGTATTTTTGTATCCAGAACAGAACACTAAATCTAAGATAAATAATAAATACAAGATGAAAGGAAGAAAAACTAGCTCAACTAAGAAGAAAATAAAGAAGAACTAAATGGCTACTCAAAGTGGAAAGAAAAGTGACAAAATTTGCTCCTTTAGGTCTATTCTTGGCCTTGAATACTCCCCTAATTAGGGTTAAGTCATTTTGAGAGTGAATAAACTTCAATACCCTTGAATCTAATGAAGAAAAATATTTCCTAAACATTCAATGATATGTAATAGTACCATAAACTGTGTTGCATATGAGCCCCTGTTGAAGTCCTTGGATTCAAAGATAAATGGTGGTTTTGGAGAGATCAGTTGCACCATTAAATATTTCCATTAAGCTCCTAGATTTTTATCCTTTTTGCAATCTTCTCAAATTCTTTTCAAAATTGATCTTTTTCACTTGAAATTTGTGTCTTTAGATCTAAACCTGTGATTAAACTCATAGCTGACATAAATTAGGGGATTTGTCATTAAAATAGGAGTGAAACCATATTAAATCACATTTTAAAGTCTTATAAAACCCTTATAAAATATCTCCATACCTTAACTATTGCTTGTCCTCAAGCACTGAATTTAATATTCCACTTAAGATAATCTTAATCAAAAGTCTCAAGCTAAATAAGTACAAACAAAAACCAATAAATGTCATTGATTTAGTGCGCAAATATTGAATTTATCATGACAAAAATATTGTTATCATCTAGAAAACACGCTATTAGTAAGGAAGTGACCCTGAATATGCAATATTAAACATCCAGGTCATTTCGTATGGATCATCATGTAAATCTAGTTAAGGATGTTTAATATAACCAAATTTAAACACAATTTGAACTTCGAGCATTAGTATTTTGATGTGAGGGTAAACACCTTATCATGAATGACCCTCAATTACTGAATTAGGATAGTCCTTTGAACTTATTTGAAATGTCATATAGCATTTTTATGTGAAGGTGAGAATTTTGTCATGAAAATCCCCATCTACTTGGTTAAATCACCATCTCAAATGGCTACTAGCTCTACTCATAACTTTACCTTTATATTGGTTTGAAGCCAGCAGAGAAACAATTACACTCTCTTATTGAAACAAAAACACCATTTTTTAAACAAGATATTAGGCATTCTATTCCCAAATTCACATGAAAAAACATATAAAATTCTCTGAGAAACTTAATATCATAAAAGAGGTCACTAAACACATGTAAAGCACTCAAAAGAAAAAGAAAATTGAAAAAAATTGAAGGTTAGAAATCATTCAAGAGTGATCAATGTTTCTTAATGGAAGAAATCAACTACATAAAAACATTGCAATTAATAGTAAACGAACAATAAAGATCATTCTAAGAGTAAATATTTAAATCATCACCATTGAAATCACAACAAATCAAGTATAAGAAAATTGAGTCTTAGTTTCCTCCCCCACATCGAAATTGAATATTTTCTCTAAAGTAAAATGTAATACGTAGGATAGGAATAAATAATACTCTACTGAATTATGTAAGCCATGAACGTAAATGGTGAAAAAGAATTGTTGTAGCTAACATATAAGCAAAAAAAAAAAAAGAAAGAAAGAAAAGAAAGTAAAGGCACCCAAATGGAAAGTAACTAAAAGTCCATCTAGAAAATAAAAAATACTTAAAAGCTAAAGAAAAGGTTGGGTTGCCTCCCCACAAATGCTTGTTTAATGTCTTTAGCTTGATGTCTTTTGTGTGCATCATTTAGCATCAATTGGGTATTTAAACTTCATAGGAGAATGACACAAATTAATTGATGAATCAATGACATTCACCTATGAAACTTGCTAATAGTCAGTAGGATGTCGCATAGTATTAAAGATGTTGAACCTTGTAGCCTCTCCATTAAACTCCATAGTCAACTCCCTACAATAGACATTAATCTTCATACGATGAATGGTCTCTCTAATGGAATTGGCGATGAATTAGGAGAATCATCATTCTACATGTCCAAAACATAAAAATTTGCAAGAAAATAAGTTTATGCACCTGTACCAAGAAATCCTTAGGTGCCCCCTTAGGTTAAACATTATAATCAATAGCTAATCAAAGATCAACATAAGTTTCTTTCAAAGGACCCATCTCAAGGGATTTAAAAATAGATAAAGGCATTATATTAATGGCAACTCCTAAGCATAGTATACATTGTTCTCATCTTACCAATCTTACATGGTTAAGTATAGTATACATTGTTCATGTCTCATCTTACCGATCTTACATGGGATTGTGACTATACTAGGATATTTGAATTTGAGTGGTATCTTTCTTTTTAGAATGACTATTACATTCTTCCCTATACAATCCTTTGAATCACCTTTAAAATTTTGCTTGTTTTTGTATAATTTCCTAAAAAAATTTGTAAAGCATAACACTTTCTTTATAACCTCAAATAAAGGTATGTTCATCTTTACCTCGTGAAAAATTTCTAGCACCCCTCTTTCTTATTTCTTTTTATTCCTCTTTGCCAATCCACTAGGAAAAGGAATAAAAACTTAATTAGTAATACCAAAAGATGTCTCGCTTACCTTGGGTGGTTTTTTTTCCTCCTTTTTTACCAGTACTATCTCCTTTTCATCTTTTTTTTCTCTGACTCTTCCTTATCCTCCTCAAGGCCTTTAACTACTCACCACTCCTTAATGAAATAACACACATTTTCTTTAGGATTTTTCTCTGGTTGCTAGGAAGTCTTATAGAAACTTGAACTTATACTTTTCTTAATGAATATGCTAATTAGCTCCCTTGATTCTCCAAGTTCTTCAAGCCACTCCTCATTTCTTATTGGAATTGGACAGTGTTTGTAACCAAACATTTTATAATTTGCTCTAATGACATTCCACCCACTTATGGTGGTGGTAGAGCTAGAGGCCTAGGTTGAAAATGTGATTGAATTTGTTAACATCTTGTTAGAGAATTGAAATCTTGCTATTATTATATGGAAGAAGGTTTGACATTGGAATTACCTTTTATTTGTTACTATAAAAAATTAGAATGACACTTCAACCCTGGGTTGTAAGTGGAAGTGTAAGGATCATACCTACATTGTTGGCCTTAAGACCCTCCAATGGCATAAATCTGTTATTTATATTGCAAAGTAAGGCACATATTAGTAGGACAACCCAAAAATGAAAAAATTCCATATACCTTAACTTTTCCTTTATCTCTTACCACTTGCTCTATTAAGGATGTGAGATTGGTTAACTATTGCTCCAACTTCGAGATAACAATTTCTTCAACCTAATAGGTTGAGGATGATAAGCTATTTCTACCACCCTAGTACTATGAATTGACCGCCATGTTACTATCAAATTCCTTGCATCCTTTAGTGTCATGTCTACCAATGTCCACCCACTAATTGCATCTATCATGTTTCAGTCTATAGGCATTAATCCTTCAAAAATATACTAGATCAAAAGCTGCTTGTTAATCTGATGGTTGAGACAAATATTGCACAGCTTCTTTAAGCATTCCTAATACTAGTGACTCTTTAGATCTTGTCTTATATTGTGGATTTTCTTGTTAATATTTGTTATTCGTGATATAGAAAGTACTTCTCTAAGAATGCTTATTGCATTTGATCCTATGTGGTAACAGACCCGGTTGGTGGATCATATAATCATTCGTAGCAGCATCCACCGAGGTAAAAGGAAAAACTTTCAACTTAAGTTAATCTAATATGACACCAGTGGGCTTCATTCTCTAATATGCTATATGGAATTCCTTTAAGTACTTATTCAAATTAATGTTGTACCTTGAACCCAAGGAGATGTTATCCTTAAAACCTATAGCAGTAGGTAAAGCATGAATTCATACAAGTTTTAGTTCAAATTCAAGTCCATCATTAGAATAATTAATGCAAAGCAAGTTAAAATTAAAAGTGGGAGATACAAGTTCCTTTAGATAGAGTGCTATAATATTATATCATTTTCTCTTTAAGTTCTTAATGCTTAAAAGAGTTATAGGGCATAGATAAGTAGAAAACAAGGTAAAAAAGTCAATAAAAAATAGAAACAACACAAGAAATAATAAAACACTAGTACTAACTCCCTAGCAATGGTGTCAAAAGTTTGGTAATGCTGTCGCACGCTACTATATTATAATTACCTAACTTAATCTCCTAATTGTTTAGTTGGATAGTTAGGGTCAATACTATTGAGAGCTGTTTAGTATTTTCATTATTAAATTTTGCGCAAAACAAAATAAAATCTCCTAGTTTTATGACATTAAAATTGAATAGAAAATATATCTAACAAAACTAACATAAATAAACAAGAACACAAAGTATCAAGAAATAAATGACAATAATGTAAAACTGGGTAGAAAATTTTTTCAAGTCCAACAATTATAATTGATCATCGAAAACATTGGAATCATATCTAAGCTAAGATGTTAATCTATAGACACAGACATAATCTTGCATTCTATGTTCCTCTAATTATAGGCAAATCCAATACGATCATAAATTGACCCCCTAACTACATGATAACCTAGAACAAGATCTCTATATTTAAAGGCATAATAGCATTAAGATTATGGAATAGCTAACTTAAGCCATGATCTCTAATGTTTTTATCATGCATAGAATGAAAACCATAGTCTAATTGACTTAAGTTTTACTTACAAAATCAATTAATTTATTGCTACTTGTGCCATTAACTGGTGACAATCATGGATCATAAGTTTAAAACTAGTATTCCAACTAGAAATCATAAATAGAGTGGCCAATCCTACATATAACCCATATTCCTTATTGCTTAATTGGAGCTTCATCTCAATTATAGCGTTAAAATACAATACCTATTAAAACTCAAATCATGTCTCATAATCAAAATCCATTTGTCCCTTTAATGTCTTCTAACCCTTAGAAAATTAGCATAGCATAATGAAATTAAAAAAAAATTGCAGAAAACATACAAAAATAACAGGATAGTGGAAATCAAAGATTTAACAATCTAATTAAAGGTATTTAAATATTCAACAAGCATTAAAGTAAATCTAAGTGTTATAACATGAAATCTAAGGAAGGAATAATAAAGCAACAACAAAGTTAATGAAAAGTAAGTATTTTCCTATCTAGAACACTAAATCTAAGAGAAATATCAAGTACAAGATGAAATGAAGCAAAACTAGCTAATCTAAGAAGAAAATAAAGAAGAACTAAGTGGTTGTTGAAAGTGGAAAGAAAAGTGATGAAATTTGCTCCTTTAGGTCTATTCTTGGCCTTCAATACTCTCCCAATTAGGGTTAAGTCATTTTAGGAGTGAATAAAGATTTTTTTTAAAAAGAGGAGTGAATAGAGTTAAATGCCCTTGAATCTAATGGACAAAAATGTTTTATAGAACCCCCATTGAAGTCTTTTTTTATCAAAGATAAACAACATTTTTGGGGAGATCAATGACGCACTAATAGTTCTCAAGTCTTACTGACATTGAAGTAACATTTCAAATGAGGATCATCTCACTAGCTTATAGCTCTCAAGCCTTTTTATAAAACTTTTGTTGCAACTTTTCTACCAACACAATAAACAAAAAGTCCATTAGCAATTTAACGTCTTGTTTTCATCAAAATTTCAAGAATGAACACACTTGGTTCAAAAATTTCATCTTAATTGTCCATATGGAGTACCAGGTAAAATCATCATTAAACAATTTAATAATGAAAAATTTAGTATTTAAATTTATTACCGTAGTTATATGCTTGTTAGCTAATTGTGAAGGAATCAATTGAAGGTAATAATCAATCTAAAGAGGAAAAATTTATCAATAAGAACATAATTAAAAATAAGCAAATTTAAAAAAATAAAGAAAGAGACAAATTTTGTTTTTATAGACAAGTCTATCAAATGATAACCTATGTAAAGGAAATAGCATCCACAAGCTCATTAGATTAGAAAACAGTGAACAATGACCTAGAAAAATGTGAGAGCACTGATAGGATTCAAATATGTCAAGTTTTTTAATGTATTTTAATGTCATTTCAACCCTATTTTTGGGGCTAAATGCTTATTTTGTCTTCATGTTGAGATTACATGCAGGATTTATAATTGAACACAAGTAAAATATAAAAGGAAGAAGTTTTGAAGTGATTTGGAGCACAAATGGAGCAAAGCTTGGAATTTTGCAAGCAATACAACATGATGGAGGGAGCAATATGAATATGATGGTACAAGAACTAGCTGTATACCTTTGAAACTCAGGAGTAATATGACAGGTATTAGATCATCATATAACTCAAACATACCATCATGTTGCTCATTGACAATAAAAAAAAGGGCAAAGGCGGCATTTTACTTCCATATTTGCCTTAATCCTAATAAGACACTATAAAAGGCATAGGGGGAGTAGAATAATGCAATCTTCATCAATTTTAGCAGTCCCCATCATTTTTCTTAGGGTTTCTTAGTTTTCCTTCTCGTTCTTTGGGGTTTAAATTAGATTTTTTTTTTCTTTCATATCTTTAGTTAAGTGTTTAGGTGTTGTTTTCTTTTTGTTTTAGCTATTTTTTGCTGCTGTAGTTCCATTTTCATTTTGTTTTTATTGAGATTTTTTTAAATATTATTATTTATGCATAGAATGCTTTGTTTACATTAATATAGCTTTGGGAGAATTAACTTGAAAACAATTGGGTATTGTATTTTAGGTCAAGGTTAAATTGGAATTCTAATTTAATGGCCTGAATTAGGGATTAATGCATAGGATTGACCATCTTAGGTTTAACTTCTAGTTCAATTGTTAGGATTTAGCTTTTAATTTGTAGTTTTTATTAGATAAATCTATAAGTGGCAATAGGTTAGTTGAATTTGTGGGTAAATTTATTCAATTAGCCTAGGATTATAATTCTCTAAGTTACACAATCCGAGCTTCCAAGATTGTGGCATAGGTTAGTCATCCCCTATCGTTTAATGTTACTGTGCAACTCCATCTAGAGAGCTTGTTCTATGTCATTGTGTAATTAGGGATATTTTCAGAACTTATTCGATTTATTTAAAATTGGAGGAAGCTAGGATGCAAGAGCTTGTTTATGTTTATAGGCTAGCATATTAGATTAATCATAATCGATATATTTCTATGATCAATTACAGATCATGAATTTTAGAAATATCTTCTGCCTGGCTTTTAATATTTGTTATTTGTTTCCTATGTTCTAATTTTTTTTATTTGTCTTTCCATTTAGTTTAAATTCCTTTATATCCAAGGGTTTTTTTTCTTTTGTGCAACATTAAGAATAGCTTATAACCATATCCATCACTTTGTGGGATCAACCCTGACTTGCCCTACTACTTATTTAGTTAGGTAAATTCATTATTTAGTGATTTGCGATAGACTTACCAAATTTTTGGGGCCATTGTTGGGGAGTCAGTTCTTGTGTTTTAGCTTTTTTGGGAGTTGTTTTTGTTTTAGTTTATTGTAGTCATCTTTTATTTTTTTTGTTTTAGTTTCAAAGATTTTTGTAATTCTAAGAACTTTGGTGGCATGGATCATTATCAATATACTTTTCATTTTGATTTTTCTTACTATCCTTATTTTGATAATGACCTTTAATTTCTTGCCACTTCTAGGTTAGAGCATTAAGTGTTGAGTTTCACATCCTTAGCCATGCAAGTACTGATGGATGAAGAACAAGCTCAGGTATGTGACGTTTGCTTATTTTTGGGTTATCTTACTTATACATGTGCTACATTGCAAGAACAACAGTACATGTTTAATTATCCACCGTTCTATTACCAATACCAGCCACACTTGTAGCCTATGACTCCACCTCTACCATCACTACTACAAGTTGATGGGATGTCTTTGGAGGAGATCGTATAAATTTTCGCAACAAGTACTCTTTAATTTAAAAAAAAACGGGGATTAGCTTGAAGAACTTAGAAGACCAAGTGAGCCAATTAGTGAATGTAATTGAGAGCTTTGAAGCTCAAGTCTCTACAAGCATTCTTAGCCAACAGGAGAGCGATGTTAAGGATGATGTGCACCTTATTCCATTGAGGAGTGGAGAATAGATGGGGAACCCAAAAGTAATAGAGGAAGAGCAAGAGAAGCTAGGAGAGGAATAGGTGATAGTTGGAGATAAGAAGGAGGATGCAACATCTCCCAAGGTAAGTAGTCCATCTTTTGGTATTACTAACCAAGTTTTACTTCCTTTTCTAATAATTTTTTTAGGTTAAAGAAAAGGAAGAGCCATATGGTGCTGAAATGTTGAACGAACTGTAGGAGAGTAAGCTAGAAGTAGAAGGTGATGAGTAGGAAGGAGAGTCCCCATACCCAGAGCTTAATCAATTAGAAATGCATTCCTAGGAGAAAGGTGTTGTCCATCTTGGATAGTGGATCATGGAGTATGATAGAGAAACAATGTGGTTCCACCTCCTTAAAGCTTTGGGGCATCATTCTGATTATGAGCTTGTGTCGAGGGAAGCTGCTCTAGGCTCATCTATGATTTTGAGCATGTTTCCTGTCAAATGCAAATATCCATTCGACAATGGCTGATGTATATATCGGGGGTTAAGAATATGACCTTAACTAAGAACTTGTTGGAGGCAACCTAACCTTTCCTTAAGTTTTTGTGTCTTCTTTCTATTAGTTAGTTCTTTAGTTACTTTATGTTTAAGTACTTTTCTTTACTGTGTTTGTTTTGAATGTGTAATAAAGTGGGAGTGAAAGTGGGCTACTATCTCTCTTAAGAACTTCATTGTTTTTCCTCATTAGGGGATTTTTCTTATTCCATCCTCTTTGTGCTTTTCTGTTATTTTAGGACTTTGAGGACAATGTCAAATTTAAGGGTGAGTGGAGGGCAAGTTTAAAATTTTTGCACACTTAAGTTATTATGAGTTTGATGGTGATGATTTGAATGTGTTAGCTTGAAATGATTTTGATCTTTAGTTAATAGTTAATTGTGAAACTTGAAGGAAATTGATGCTTTTAATGTGATGAACTTTGCCTAATTCTTGAAATGATGCTAACATTTTTGTTTTTCTTTTTTTTTTGAGTGCTTTGCATGTGTTTTAAGTAGCCCATTTGTATAATATTTAATGCTTAAGTCCATTTTATATGGTTTGTCATATGAATGTGAAATGGGATGTTTAGAATAAATTGTTAAAAGGAAAAAGAAAAAAGAAGAAAAAGAAAGAAAAAGAAAGGAAAAAACAGAAGAAAAGAAGAAAAATAAGAAAAAGACAAGAAAAAAAGAAGATTGTTCTTATTATTATGTTATTGAAAGATTCTTTATTTTTTTGTATTTTTGTGTATGTAGAGTAATTCTCATTATGTTGGCCTCAACTTAATGTAAGGTTAAAGTTATGAGTGGTCTTATTAGCCATTTAAGATGGTGATCTAACCTAGTAATTGAGGGTGTTCATGACAAGTGTTTACTTTTACGTCAAAAAGTTAGATGATTTCTCAAATAAACATTGCTCAAAACTCAAATTTTGTTGTAATTTTCAATTTTTTTGGGTTATTTTGAGCATCCTTAACTAGTTTGTATCATGACCTATGTGAAATGGCTTGCATGTTGGATATTATGCAAATTGGGTAACTTTTTGACTAACTGCGTGCTTTGCTTGTGATTAACTTATTTTTTATCATGATAAAGTTGAAATTTGTGAATTGGATTAAAGGCATTGATTGATTTCTATTGTGCTAAGTTAACTCTAAACTTTTGATTGGAGTTGTTTGAGTAAAGTGTTTAAGTGATTGTTTGAGGATAAGCAATAGTTCAAGTGTGGGGGGTATTTGATAGGAATGAAATATGTTAAGCTTTCATTTGCATTTTAATGTCATTTCAACTCTATTTTTGTGCTTAAACGCTTATTTTGTGTTCATATTGAGATTAAATGCAAGTTTAATCAATGAACACAAATATAAGTTAAAAGGAAGAAGTTTGAAATTGATTTGGAAGAAAAATGTAGCAAAGCCTGGGATTCTATAAGCAATACCGTAGGTTGGAGGGAGCAATACAACGGTACGAGAACCCGTCATATACCTTCGAAACTCAGGAGCAATACGACAGGTACCAGATTGTCGTACAGGTCAAACATACCTCTTTATTGCTCATTGAAGGCGAAAAAAATAAGGGCAACGGCAACATTTCACTTCCTCGTTAGCCCTAATAATAATGAGACACTATAAAAGGAGGAGGAGGAGTATAATAACGTAGTCTTCATCAATTTTAGTAGCCTCCATCATTTTTCTTAGGTTTCTTAGTTTTTTCTGTTGTTCTTTAGGGTTTAAGTTAGATTTCATTGTTTTCCTTCATCTCTTTATTTAAGTGTTTAGGCATTTTTTTCTTTCTATTTGAGTTGTTTTTACTGCTATAGTTCCATTTTCGTTTTGTTTTTGTTGAGATTTCATTTGGATATTAATATTTATGTATAGAAGGTTTTGTTTATGGTAATATAGCATTTGTTCTTGATTTTTCAACCTTGAGTTTATTTTTTTTATTTCTACATTTGTGATTCTATTTTACTTAAATTTAGTTTAGGTTTGTGTTATTTCATTATGTTAGGTTAATTTTGCTGTGGGTTAGAGGATATTGATGGGATTTTGGACTTAGAATTATGAGAATTGACTAGAAATCAATTGGGTATTGTGTTTTAGGTCAAGGTTAAATTGGAATTCTAGTTTAATGACATGAATTAGGGATTAATGCATATGATTTGCCATCCTAGGTTTAATTGTTATGATTTAGGTTTTATCAATAATTGTTATTAACTAAATCTATAAGTAGCAATAGGTTAGTTAAATTTGTGGATAAACTTAATCAATTAGCCTAGGATTCTAATTCTCTAAGTTACATAATCTAAGCTTGTGAGATTATGGCATAGGCCCTAGTGATTAATCTTGCTATGCCACTAAATTTATAGAGCTTATTCTAAGTTGTCACGTAATTAAGGATATTTTCAGAGCTTATTAGATTTATCTAAAATTTGAGGAAGCTAAGATGCAAGAGTTTGTTTATGTCTATAGGTTAGCATCTTAGACTAATCTCAATTGATATATTTCTATGATCAATTATAGGTCTTGAATCCTAGAAATATCTTCTGCCCAGCTTCTTATATTTGTTATTTTTTCTTGTGTTCTGATTTCTTTATATTATTTTTCTTTCCATTTAGTTTAAATTCCTTTGCGTTCAGGAGTTTGTTTTTATTTTCATTTTTCTGTTATACAACATTAGGAATAGCTTACAAGCACAACTAGCTCCTTGTAGGATCGACCCTAACTTGCCCTACTATATAGTTAGCTAGGTTAATTTGGTAAATTTATTATTTGGTGGTCCACTACAGACCTACCAAGCACCAATAAAATAAAAATGCAAAGTATCACTAGATAAAAAAAATTAGCAAATGGTAGCTTAGAAAAATGTCAAATTACTTGAGAAAATCATAAAATTTATAAGGATGAAAACTGAAAAATGGTATCTAGGTGTAAATTTTCTATAAAGAAAAAGCGAATAAGGTTCTCTGTAGATTAAGAAAATAAAAATATAATCTAAAAAAAAGCTAGAATATCAAAATAAGATTAAAAAATTAATAAAATATCACCACAAAAGTAACAAACTAATAAAAATCTAGAAAAAAGTTGAAGGAAAAATATTATGTTGAAAACTAACAAATGACATCTTATATATAAAAAAAGAAAACATATTAAAAAAGGGCAGATAATAAAATTTGAATGATATATTTTGGTTCAATCCTTGTAAAAAAAATCATGCCTCATAAAAACTAGATAATCACATTTTATAGTTGTTGAACTAAGAGGAGTTCCACCTAATTTTGATGATGACAAAACAATCTTGTTACTAATAAATTTAGTATGCTTAATGTTTTGAAAAGATAGAAGTGAAGCAAAAGATGTTTAGACAATATAGTTTAGAGCCTTACAACTTAAAATGAAGTTGAAAAAGAATAAAGGTGAAAGGCACAAATTTAAGATTGAGATAGTATTCTAATAGGATATGTATTGCAATTTTTTGATGTAATTTTATCTTGATATGCTCATTGTGATTAAAGTCCTCAAATCATGCAAATTGAATTTAGATATATTATTTTATGGTTATAGGTGGTACAATCAAGAGGATTCTGTAGGAAATGATTTTAAAGGACTGTCTTAATTATAGAAAGATTGTTAGGGAAATATTTTCATGTGTATGTGTATCAAAGAAGTATTTGTAATTGATGGAACCTAATTTGGAATGCTTTGAATGTGTTAAAGTGTGTTAAGTTATGTTAAAAATCATTCTAACATAGGACTAGTCAGCCATTGGTAGTGTAAATTGTTGCTTTGGTTTTGTGACTTAAAAACTTTGAATGATTTTGAAATAATTTTACTTTGAAAACCAACGGAATAAAGACAAGTGCACCTAACCCAAAAGTAATATAATGGAGTAAATTTAAGACTTCGGTTGTCGATCCCATGGGGAAAAAGTTGGCTTAATTACTAGGTTGATCAGATTACAATTATTTAGGAAATTCCAAACAAATTGAATAAAAATCTAAAAATTGC
>JAOXYD010050816.1:0-13336 GCA_028565735.1 Pinacopodium congolense | reverse complement strand
AGACTTTTCTTTTTCTCCATTTAATCTTGTCTAAAGTTTGGTTATACTTTAAAATCAAGTAAATGGGCTTTAATTTCAAGAAGGTGAGTTTTGGAAATTAATCTCAAAACTTTAACTTTCACAAAAAAATCTAGGTTTGGTCATGCAAGGATTAATTCGTGTTGCTTATTTATTTTTCTAACAATTTAAGATGATTTCTCATGCTTAAATTATCTTAAACACTAATCCTAAGTGGCCAGCTTAAAATTGGTTCATTCAGACCTTCAATAAGCAAAATACAGACGTTTAAACATGCATTCAAACTTTTTCAAATCATCAAAACATCAATCCATAGCAACAAAAACAATTAGCCACACATTTGCATCAAAGCATACCAGATATGCAATTTATACAACTTACTTTGATAGATTTGAAATTAAGAGCTTAAATATAAAGTTTAAATATTACAACAAATCCCAGAAAGACTTCTGGATGTTTCTTGAACTCTCAACTTGAATCTAAACTCCAACCAAGCTCTAATTCATCAAGATCTTACAGCAAAATCAAGAACATTCAAAGATATAAGCATAAAAATAACAACCTTGATTAATCTAAAAATTGGAACAAAATAAGATATAATCTGAGTTTAGAAACCCCCTTGGATGATTCCTAGACTCAGATATGAGTCTTAAAAATAAGCTTCAATGTTCAAAAACTCATAAACAATACAAAAATTCGAAGAACTAAGTGTTTTAAGCTTATAACTAAGGAAAAGTTAGAAAAATGAGAGAAGAAGAACTCTCTCTAGATGACAGATTTGATGTCCTCTATCTCTGTGTATTTCTTGTATGTTTTTAGATGTTTTCAAGACGTGGAGAGTTCCTCTTATGTGTTAGCACACATTAACATTAATTAGGAACACACCAAGAGTTGAAATCTGAAAGATTTGGAGCTGAAATTGTTGACTATATGAGCAACGACACCTTGCTTCCCTGCAATGGTACCCTGAGAGGGTGCCGTTAGTACTCAAATGCAGCACCCATTAATGGCCCCCCCCTGTTCTTCACTCAACGGCACCTTGCCAGGGGGGCGCTAATGGTCAGAACTAAGAGGATTTCTTCATGATTTTGCTTGAATCTTCATCATTAAGCTCTATCCTGCAAATTAAACATAATAAGACATCAATTTAATAATTAATCACTGAATTAGGGGTCATAATTCAACAAATTAACCATTAAAACTCTATCAATTTAACCCCTAACATATTACTAATGAGTGTTTATCTAAATTATCTAGCCTAACAAAATTCAAAGTGATGGATTGGTTTAATAATGAAAATTCAATGAAAAATTAAAAGTAAAATTTTTAAACAAATCTATAACAATAGCACTTAATAATGAAACTAGGATTCAGGTCATTAATCCCTCTAGGATGTGTACATATTCATCATCTATTTTGATCGAACTTAATTTCTAGATTTATTAGATTTTAGATTCCATAATGTAAGCCACAATCTCTCTAGAATTATTCCATATTTTTCAAGTCAATAAACTAGTGGAAAGTTCTCTTTATCCCAATCTATTGATTAAATGCATTACCTAACTCTATGGAATCTATTGTTTTGGCTAAGCTCACACTTAAATTGAAAATCTTATATAAGCCTATCTCTAGGACTCTATGCAAGATGTATTGTTCATGGAATGATCTAAAGTATGTAATGATCTCTCAATCAAACATACGTAAATCAAAGCATTAAAATTGATGTTTACATTCACATAAAATTTGATACACAATGTCAATAAAATCCCTAAACAATCTAAATATAAAATTTGGAAATTCAAAGTTAAATCAATAAAAAAAATAATACTGCATCCTAGAGTTCATAAAAATCAAAATCTTAATGAAAGGTTGGGTTCTTACTCATTGTTTGAATCGTAAAAACAATCAAAAAGAGAAAGGGAAAGAAAAATTTATGATAATCAGTTTTGGTCCTTAACTCCTTGATTATTTTTTATATGAATTCCTTGTCTTGATCTTTGAATCTTTATGTTTGAAACCTTCTTCTTCTTAAAAAATGAATAAAAACCCTTTAGAGATGGGTTAAGACTTCAAAACCCTTCCTTGATGACCTAGAGATGTGTTTAGAGGTGAGGGAGAGAGACTTCAAGTAACCTTAGGGGGCTAATTTCTAGTTGGTCACATTGGAACCATGACCGTGGATCCAAGTTGTGATATCTTCTACCAAGATATCACAGTCATGGGTTTCCTGGCCAAGCTATGGGTTTTGACAGCTTCTACCTCTCTTTTGCATTTTCTAGTCTAACTCCTTCCACGTGTATCTGATGGTCATGAAATTTTTTGTCGAGTGTCTTAATATAATTTTCTTGCACCCAAATCAACCCCACAACAATTTGAGCTCCATAAGTTCATCTAATGTCTCACCATTAAATGAATTCTTCATGCTTGTCATATGACCTTCAAATTTGTTATGGAACTTCATAACATGTTGCTATAAGTCCTCAAATTGATTTTATAACTCTTCTAGTTACTAAATTGCATTGAAGTGCTTCACAAAGTATTATAAAGCATAAACAATCATCCAAGCAACTTAAGCAACATCTTATTCAAGAATAAACCAAATTTGTACCTAAATCCTATGGAATTATCAAGCATAAGATAACCATTTTGAAAACATGCCTAAAATATGTATAAATAGGGTGGTATCAGTCTTCTAGGTTGCAACATGTAACATAAACTAAGCTTTTCTTCTATTATTTTTTAGCACATCAAGGAATTGCATTGTTCTTAAAGGATAAAATTAATGAAAGACAATAAATTAACTAAACTTAAATATTGAAATTAATTAAGTTGCTAAGAAAACATGAAATTTTTTTGGGTTGACTTATAACTAAAAATTTTGTAATGTTGTTTAATTGGACCTTATCATTTATTCTAGGGGTGGAAGAGGTTCATGGTTGAAGGGTGAGCATATCCTTATCAGCTTTCGGAATTGTGCCTCCTAAATATGATCTCAAATGATGGCTATTGACTTTAAATTATGGATGGATGATCTCTGAAGCTCCATATAAGAAAATTTGCTTTACTAAAATGGGTCCAAACCACCTAGAGTTAAGCTCTCTAAAGAATAGACATAGGAAGGAATTATAGGGTAACACTTGATCAAACTCACTCAATTGGATTTTCCACTTCTCACTAACAAGGGTAGGGTCCATATTAAGAGACTTAACTATCCAATAGCCCTCGTGCTCTAGTTCTCCAGGTAAGTGACATGAATTTCCATATAATAACCTAAACGGGGACATGCCTATTTAAGTCTTATAAGATATCTTATAGGACCAAAAAACATCATTTGACTTATCAGACCAATCCTTCCTAGAAGATTTATTATCCTCTTGAGAATTCATTTTAGCTCTATATTTATGTGCTTTACTTGGCCTCTAGTTTAAGGATGATAAGGGGTAACTAGCCTATGTATAACACTATATTGTTTAAGAATTTTATCAAGTTGGGCATTATAAAAGCCAGTTCCACTATCACTTACTAAGACTTAGGTGTGCTAAATCGTGAAATTTTTTTTTATGAACTTAAATACTACTCTACCATTATTAGTAGGGAAATCTTGTGCTTAAGCCCGTTGAGATACCAAATCAACCACTGCCATGCTATATAGTGAGGAAAGG
The DNA here is from genome assembly GCA_028565735.1 of Pinacopodium congolense. NCBI lineage: Eukaryota > Viridiplantae > Streptophyta > Magnoliopsida > Malpighiales > Erythroxylaceae > Pinacopodium > Pinacopodium congolense. The sequence continues at coordinate 9,656 of JAOXYD010050816.1, read as the reverse complement.
ATGTGTGTGTATATTCAATGCTAATGCCAAGTTCAAATTGAAATAACTACTTCTATGCTACGCACAACTATAGGTAAGTACACTTATCCTTTTTCATAATATATTGGTGAAATAAGTATCGATCCCACAAGGAGGTATTAATGAGTACTAATCTAATTTTTGAGGTATTAATTAACATTTCAAATTTATGATTTTAAATCAAATATTAAAACTATTTAGCCTAAACCATTAGTTAGTAATCAATGGATTGATATTAATAGGTTAAAGAACAACCTAATCCAAACGGTTCAATGTTACAAGATGAATTTAACTAAATTATGACAAATAAAGCATTAAAAAATTATAAATATGAAAAATACAACAAATATATAATTTTTCAAAGCAAGCACAAGCTATCTTTCTCATTAAAACCAAATCTGTAAATGTTCTTACATTAAAAATAATAAAATATTGAAGGAAACAAAGAATACAACTAAAATAAACCAAAGTAGAGATTTAGAATGTTCACAACGATGAAAACTTCCTTTCGAAGACTCTTTAATTTTATCCTTTCAATTCAATATTCTTTTTAACTTCAAAAATTTTAAAACAAATGCAAAGGAACAATGAAAATAACTACGAGAAACCAAAGTGGAGATAAAAAGTGCTAATGAAAATGGAAACCTTGTTCTCCAATACTTTTTTACTCTCAACCTCCTAATGCAAGCTCCTTTTATTTCCTTGAATCCCTTCCTCATTTGAACTAATTGTCTTTAACCTTTAGCTATCAAAACATTGATTGAAAGTAAGTGAAAATGTGAATGGGGTGCTTAAAAATATATAGTAACCAGGTGTCAGAACTAGGGCCTCCAAACTATGGTAAAATGGGTTTATCATATTCCTTATATACTAATGATTCATCCCTAGTGTTTTGAGCCCTTAAAATGATGAATTGGCATATAAAATTCAATGTTTGCCTCAAAATATTTCCTTTAAACCACATTCTAGGACCACAAAAGCCCCTGACATTTAAGGGACAACGACTCTATTATTCAAAACCGTTGTTCTTTTGTCTTTGCTTTTGCTTCATATTAGTGAGCACTAGAATCAAAGTGGTGTCACTATCTAGACTTATTATTTGTTTGTATCTCTTCCAATCCATAATGGATGTACCTGTATTTAGCATAACAGTGCCATTATGCTTATACGTTGTTCTTTTATCTTGAATCGTCTACAACAATGCATGTAGGGAACAACAGTGCCATTGTTTGATTAAGGTTATGTTCCTGAAATTATCTCTAACTTTACTCTATTATGTGATTTTTGTCATTCAAATGCATCAAATACCTAAACATCACAAATGCACACTATAAAGATCCTAAATGATAAAATAATGTGCATAAACTAAATAAGAAATGTATTAATAAACATATACATTTTACACATTATCAATGTACTTATTAACAAATGAGTTAGGACAAGGTCCCATAAAGTTTATACCCAAAACAGTAAATATTTCACATACAAAAAAAGTAGTTTCATGTAATTTATCACATGCAGAAATATTAGTTATATGTTGACACTTATCACAAAGCATGACATACATGTAGGCATCTTGGAAGAGATAGGACCAATAGAATACAGATTTTAATTAGTTGTACATAGTTCTATTGGCTCCAAAGTATCTTTTTGTTAGGTCAGAATGGCAATGCTCCAAAATGTATGGCTTTTAAAATGTAACGAATCATCTAATCAAGTAGTTCGCCTAAATCTTAAATAAGAATGAATTTGCCTAAAAGTGGTGTTAAATGCCAAAAAATAATTTCTTCTTTTGTTGATGCAATAAATCTTAGGTATGACTCTAGTTACCAAGTAATTTGCAATTTTTTCAAACTAAGGAACTTCGCTTACCTTTGTATCCAATATATATAACTGTTCATCAAGGAACGAGTCATTAATCTCCTCCTGTAATGTATCCCTTGAGTGAGAGATCTCAAGGTGAAAGAGATAGTATGTTTCCAGGTTTTTGAATCCTTTCTTGTCTATGATATCGATATCAAATTCTTACAGTAATTGAATCCATTTAACAGTCCTTGGTTTGGAGTTAGTCTTACTCATCAAATACCGTGATGTAGAGTGATCAGTATAATTAATGAGTTTTGACAAGATAAGATCTAAAATTATAAATAGCATATAACACCATTAGAAACTCTTTTTTCATGGTGATGTAGTTCTCTTGTGCATAATTCAAGGTACTGCTAGCATTTACATTGAACATGAGTTCAAAAAGTAAATTCCAATCGAGGGCTACTATGATTGAGGCATTAGTCCTCTTTCAAAATATTAAAAGTGTTTATGCATTCATTAGAGAAATTGAAAGGCACTTTTTTTCAACCTATTTTATTAAAGGCCTAACAATCTTGAAAAATACTTAATGAATATATGATGGAAACTAGTATGCTAAGAAAACTTCTAATTGCCTTAATAGATGAGGTTAGTAGTAAATTTTCAATTACTTAAATTTTAGTCTTATTGACCTCTATTCCTTTATAAAGAAGTATTGTGCCTAAAACTATGCCCTTTTATACCATAAAATGATACTTTCTCTAATTTACAACTAGATTAATGTTAGGATAGATATGACACTAAGAGGGGGGTGAATTAGTGTATAACAATTCTTTCAAACAAATGCGGAAGCTTAAACAGATTTATCTAACTAAGTAATCAGATAATATAAATACAAAATAGAGGTATAGGGAGAGGAGAGTTTACACCTTGATTTATTTTGTTTCGGAGCTATCTACTTGCTCCTAATCTAGTCCCCAACACCACTGTTAAGCTTTCGTTCTTATAACAACTTGAAAATAATCAATCTCATAGATACAATCCTTTTTCATAGGCTAAAGGAAAACCTTTCACTCGTTTCGTTTTCCTATGCTCAAGACTAACCTCATAATCACTCTATACAATTGAAAAATACTTCACTTGGTTTCACTTGATAAACACAAGAGGCTTATGAATGAATGCACAAAAATAATTGATTGCCTTACTCAAAAATTACACACATAATACAAAGTGTTTAAAACCTTTCAAGCAATCAACCTTTGAAAATAAGGGCTTTGTAAGACTTAAAACAGTATAATCACACTCAAAAATTTTTGTATATCTTAACTGTTTGCATGAACATAAAACACAAACCTATTTATACTTCACAGATTATGATAAATCCGTTGGACAATGGTAATGTTATCATTTGCCCAATGGCCAAAACAAATAAATGTTTTTGACCATTTTATAATGTTACAATCCTTTGGGAACTCTGGAAACTTCAGAACATTCGATCAACCAACAGGTCTTTCTCATTATGTTCGGTGGACCGATCCATTCATTTGATCAACCGATAGGCTCTTTTTAGGTATTCAGTCAACTGAATAGATCATTCAGTTGACCGACCTATTTTATTTAGTCGACCAACCTATCTTATTCAGTTAATTGACCTCAGAACTAAATAGTCGAATAACTGTTAGAACATTTATACATAAACAGCCAAACAACCGAACATGTCTTTATCTTATTTGTAATACCTTATGCATATTTTTCTAACCAATTTAAACATGTATCAAGAGGTTTATTTTCATGAAATCATATTAAAAACACATAATACCTCTTGAGTATGCACCTATATGCATATTCTAAAACATGTATGCATGAATAGTTAAATAAAGCTTCTTGAAAATATCAGAATAAAAGCAAGTACAGTTTACACTAAAATAAGCCTAAATAAAACTTGTTCTAAAATTCTTCTTTAAACTTTGAGTCTTCATATGGTTCTTCAATTTATTCTTCAAGAATCTTTGATTGGTCAATCCTACCTATCTTTCAGACATACTTAAAACATATACATTAGTAACATAAATTGTTTTGTCATTACCAAAAGAGGGTGGAAACACCCTTAGTTCAAAAATTAATTTCTTTATACCTTTTGATGCTTTTCCTAAATTATTGAGGCATGCATCAAATGAATCACCAAAAATAGAAAAATTACCCATAAATATCTCCATAATATCTTCCACCATGTCATCAAATTTGGCCATCATACATCTTTAAAAGGTACTAGGTGTGTTGCAATGTTTGAAAGGCATACTTTAATAGGTGAATGTATCATATGGGCATGTGAACATTTTCTTCTTTTGGTCTTTAGGCATTATCAGGATCTAAAAGTAGCTTGACATCTCATCTAGAAAGCAATAGTACATGTGCTCCAAAAGTCATTTATTCATCTAATCAATGAAGGGCAGTGGAAAATGGTCTTGTCTCTTTGCATTATTCAATTTATGATAGTTATTACACAATCTCCATTTAGTAATGGTCCTCAGGGGTGTGAACTCATTCTTCTGATTGGGCACCACTGTCATGCCTCTCTTCTTTGGTATGACCTATATAGGACTCACTTAAAAACTATAAGAAGTTGGATAAATAACTTCTACATCTAGTAGTTTAATCACCTATGCCTTTACTAATTCCTTCATGTTTGAGTTGAGTCACCTTTGTGGCTAAACATATGACTTGCTAGCTTCTTCCCTCAGAGTCTTAAACATGCAAAAGGAGGGGTTGATACTTTTTATATCAGAAATATTCCATGCTATCACTCATTTATGGTTTCTTAGAAATAGCTTTCCCTGATACTCTCCATTGAAGTTAACAACTATAATAATAGGGAGTTTAGAATTATCACCTAAGAAAGCATAATCTAAGTGTTTTGGAAGTTATGTTAATTTTCAAGTGTGTTTCTCTTTTATAGATGGCTTCAACCTCTTCTTAGTGCTTCTATCAATTTATTGAAATTTTCTGTCTTTCATCACATAATTAGTTGCTTCATGACACTATTCCTTCACCTCATATGAGGGGTTCACTTGTTCACCTTCCTCTCCTTGCTCAAAAGATGCTTGTAATGTATCTTGGTGTATAACAATCTTGCACGCAAGATAAAGCAACACCTTCCAAAAAATCCATAAATTAACAAGTTTTATCATTATTAAGGGAATATCTCATGAAGTTAGAAATCTTAAACATTACTTTCTCCCTTTCTACACTTGGGATTAGCTTCCACTTATTAACATCTTTAATGAATTTTTATATGCTAGGAAGGGTCGTCCTAATATTAAAGGGACATCTGTATCCTTATTCATGTTTGAAATTCCAAGATCTTTAAGAAAGATGAACTTATAAACCTTAATAAACACGTTTTCAATGTTGCCTCTAGGATACTCAAAAGACCTGTTAGCCAATTGTATACTTATATGTGAATTGGATGTTTAAAGATTTCTTTCCAAATTAAACTATCTAAACACCCTAGGCCAATTTTAACTAAATGCAATATCTAACCAAAATTTAATCTAAATGGAATGATGTGCTTATGCCAATATTAATCAAATTCAATTAATAATAAAAAAATCACAAGAAGTATAAACTTAAAGAAGTAAGGGAAGAGACGAACAAAGAGTTTATTCACCTAACCCAAAGAAAGAATACACCCTTTATCCAACTATTTATTAGAAATTTTACTAAAAACCAATCTTGCTTTAAATAGGTGATAAGTAACCCTTACAATCTTGCTTTTCAGAAAGAGGGTTAAGAGTAAACCTTTACAATATTTTTTGACAATGGGTTAAGAGAAAGCCTATAATCTTGTTTAACAAGGGTTAAAAAGAACCTAATACAATCTTATTTTAAAGGATCAAGAGGAACCTATCAATCTTACTTTTCAATGGGTGAAGAGTAACCCTTTCAAACATAACAGAAATATACATTTTTTGTTCCTAAAAATCAATCACCAAAATTATGATACCAAATCCTCAACTCAAGTTTATAAATCTTATAAAAAAATTGACCAAAATTAAAGTACAAAAGGGCTCAAATGCAACCAATGCAATGCTTATGCCTTATGCTTTTGCTAATGCTCATACTTAACATAAATCAGTCTAATTCACATTCAATGACTAACAAAATTTAAATCTTGTTTAATACAAATTAAGAGAAGCCTGCAATCTCTATTATAATGGGAAAGAGTAGCCCTAATCATAATTAACATATAATTTTATCTAATCTCAGAATTATATAGCCAAAATACACCTTAAATGGTGGTTCTCTAAAGCTCAAGAAATAAAATTAATTTTAAAACTTTAAGAGGCAAACAAAAATTATGGCAAGCCTCCCTAAACCTCATAGATTTTAAAAAATTTAATTGAGCAATAAAAATGAGTGGAATTAACATAAATTAAGTTTGAACACAATGGCATGTAATCAGTCAAAATATGCAGTCTTTAATTTTCCAATCTAGAATCAAATGATTTCAGAAAACCAAATGGCATGTAATAAACACAACAAACCTAGTGGGAAATGAATCTATTAGTTAAAAAAATCGCAATAATAAAAAAAATTAACACAGTTAGTAGAAGGTTTAAATTAAGAACAAAATAAGAACATTCAAACCTGGATAGTTTTGGAGAAAACTAAAAAAGTGAGCTTAAACTAATAATATAAAAGCTTAAAAATTGAAAACAAAATCTAGCACACTCTTGGAGACTTAAATAAACATAAAATAGAAAATTTGCAATACAAAAAATATATTTAAATTAATAATAGTGAAGAAGATTAAAGATGAACAATAAGAATTCACACTTGGACAACTTTAGAGTGAAATGAATTTCAAGGCTTATGATTATCTCAAAATGGCATTAGGAACTTAACAAAGGGTTTAAAACAAATATATATAAGTGTGGAAAGAGATTGAAGGCATTGGATGTGAAAACTATATGTCAAGATTACAAAAAATCGTTAAAACTTGAGATAGGAACTTATTATTAGAGGTGTTACTGTTAGAGGTTCGATTGACCGATTTGTGTGGGTTGGTCAGGTAATGGTCGGTTGACTAGTTAGTAAGGATCATTCAACCCATCCTTTATAGAAGGCAACTCTAGATTCTGTAGATGATAGAATATTGACATAAAAATAAATTGAAACCTAGTTCTTTCAAACAAGTTCTATATCATTCTAAGACTAGAATATGACACCAAGACATGTAAATCCGGATTAAAAACAAGAAATGTCTTAATTTGTGACTAATTTACTTATTTGTAAATTTTTTTTTCAAAACTTTCGAATCCAATTTAAAGATATACCAACTTTGTTTCTTTTTCTTTATATTAGGCACTTTCATGCACATTCAAGAAATTTCTAAACTTTAACAACTAATTCAAAATCATTTTTCATATGCAAATTTTTCTTAAACCAATTAAAACATACACACATAGCTTCAATAATGTTTCCAAAAAAACCTTTTGACACATTAAGATGATTTCTTTAGAAACAATTCACACATATTACTCTTGATTATACAATTTCATACCAATGCAATATTCTTATCAATTCCTAACCTATCAATGCCATAATCAGATTCAATTAAACATAATAACATTTATGTCACACCTATAAGCACATATTTATAGAAATATGACATGAAAATATAAGGGCCCTTTCAAGCATTGATTAAGATGAAGTCCAGGAAACTTTCAACTTAAGTCATTAACCTAAACCTACACAACTTGATATTTAAATATTAATCTTCACTTCATTAATTCAATGCTTGTTCCATTCTTTATTTTTTTGATATAGACTCTTTTACCCTAGCTCAAGACATGTCCTTGCACTTTAAACATTTACCTATCTTACAAATGTACCAAAAACGAAAACATTAGTAACAAAGATGTTTTATCACCATCAAAACACATAATTGAAACCTCTCTTGGTTCAATAGTTATTTTAGACTTATATTTTGTTTATTTATTTCATTGATTTATTTAGTTGTGGTTGTTTTGTTTTTCCATACTCCATTTCTAATTCTTAATTGCTTTCATTTGCTTTGTTTTTAGTTGTTTTTATTTTGTTTATGCACATTTGTGGCTAAAAGCCCAAAAGTTTATCACTTGATACTAAGATTAAGAAAACTTCTTACATGTTATGCAAGGCTACTAGATTGACTTAGAGTAGCAAGGTAAAAGAATAAGAGATTTAAGAAGAGAAGTTTAAGGCTAAAACACACACTAGAAATATAAAGTGAGGCAAAGAAGATATTATGTATCATCGTAATGAGAGGAGGGAACTTAATATGTTAGATATTACCAAGGGAAAAAATAACCACCCCATTGCCAAAATTCTGAGGCCTAGGGTTACGACGGTTAATTTTGAGATACCCCATGACATTATCTTTGTGGTCAAAGCATCTTATTTTGGAAGACTATCTTTAGAGGAACCCAACACTTATTTGTAGGCATTTTATGAACTATTCAAGTAAAATGTTGTGTCGAAGGATGTGGTTAAAATGAGATTGTTCCCAATATTTTTTAGGTACAAGGAAAGAGCATGGTTTGCCATGTTATAGCTAGTGTCTTTCCACATGTAAAGATTACCAATATGAAGACGGGGATCACTTATTTCGCAAAGTATGAGGATCTAAGTTTATGAGTGATAGGAATGAATTTTGTTATGTTTTGATATGCTATTTCATTTGAATTCATTCCTATTTTTATATTAAATTGCTCTTTTTGTGTTCCTATTAATTTTATGATTAGGTTTAATGATGGAATACAAAATTTGGATTAAAGCATGAAGATTTTGAAGCAATTAAAAGTATCTTTATTCATACAAAATGGCTTTGAAATTAGATGGCTTATGAAGGAACAATTGAAGCTCAAAATGGCATGGATAGGAGTGTGTAAAGGTTGTCCAAAATTTACATGAATTACAACACCATTTGAGGTGTTAGTCATCACTTAAAATTGTCCAAAATGTAGCTCATGGACATGTGACAAAGATAGACAAAATTCATGAACATAAACCTTGATCATGGTGGATGTCAGGAAGGAGCATTAGACAACTAACTACTCCCACCATGCATGTTGAAGTGGAGCCCTATCTTGTATCAACATTGTAGCATACATGTAAGTTATAGGAGGCAAAAATAACGTGTCTCACCTGCCTTTAGACAACCATCCATCCACTCATTCAACAACGCTAGCATATGGCCAAAAGAAAGGAGCAAAACCAACTTGAAGAAGGGCTAAAAAGTCACAGACGAAGCTTCATCAATTGGGGTCATCATGCAACCCACATTAGAAAAAAATGGTAGCATAAATAAAGAAGACAAAAGCTTGGAAACAAAGGGAGAATAATGGCTGCCACTTGTCTAAAAAAAAGCATGAGCTGTCCATGTTTAAGAGGTAAGTTGAAACTTGCAAAGAGAGGAGCTCATTTGTGACATCATTGGAAAGCTTTCAAAGACAGGGGTCGGCATTGACAACTAGAAAGGAGGAGAGCTCTCCAAGGTCAATAAAGGTGGCTGCATAAGTTGTTTACAAAGGAGGAAAGCAAGAAGCTCTAAGTGGTCTTAAAATTTGGTTGCACTTGTGAACTTATGGCTTCATCACCTTGTTTACTTAAGGTAGACGGGTGCTAGCTTTCAAACTTACCAATGAGGATGCAGCTATGAGCTTCATGCAGCAACATGTTTGGGAGCTTTTGAGTCAAAAATTTTAGTGTTGCGTTGGTTAGGTGACTTTAAAATTTACGGGCATTTGAAATGATTTTTACTTTTAACCAACGTGTTCTTAAGGCAAGTG
>JAOXYD010050805.1:0-13336 GCA_028565735.1 Pinacopodium congolense | reverse complement strand
ACTAGCTTAAAATACAGCCTAGGACACACCCTTTGTCTTAAGATGTGTAAACTATCTAGAGAGAACTACAGGGTGGAACATAGGGTGTGTCTTAAGCATTCACTCTACTTGGACCCGCTTGATATTTAAACCTAATTTTCATCTTTTTTTCTTAATTTATTGCCTCTTGAATCCTCCTAGCAATCACCAAAGGGGGGAGAACAAGTCCCAAACCATCATAAAGGTTTTACATAACAATGAAGGAGAAAGATAGAGGACAAAAAATCAAATTCAAGATCAAGTTTATATTTCAGTAAAAGAATAAAAGACAAAAAATCAAATTCAAGATCAAGTTTATATTTCAGTAAAAGAATAATCAACGAGTCAAAGGAATTAAGATATACAAACATGAGCCTTTCTAATTTTTTTCTTCTTAATATTTTTGTTTTGACTTTCATAATGTTTTAGACTACTTTCTCATAGGATTTGGAATGCTATAAACCCTAAATTTAGTATTACATAATTTTCTTTGATTTAATGTAAATTTCTAGATTTTATTTGAATTTCCTATGGAGTTAATTACGATTGGTTTTTAAATGTTTCTGACAGTGCAAATTCATTTCTAAGTAAATGATTTATTTATGTTTAGATAAACCAAATCAAATATACGAATAGGTCAACCATAGGTGGTGCTTCTTACATGGAGTTCTTGAGCATAGGCTCACATGAGATGTCCAAGTTGTGAGGGAGCTTAATCAAAAAAATAGTTTCATAAAGCTTAGTAATGCATATAGTTGAATTGATAGTGTGACCAGCCACTTAATTTGTTAACTTGAGTAGTAACTACATGATTTGACCATGAACTTGTAATTCAATTTAGGGCACCTATGGCATAAGGTAATCTAGAAAATCTATTAAACTAATGTTAAGTGATGAATACAAACACATCATAGGGGGGTTTAACATTCTAAATCTTAACTTCAATATTGATTATTAATTCGTGTGAGTTTACCTTAGTTTATTTTTTTTTCTTTCATCAACAAACCATCTTCTTAAATAGGCTAGATAATGGAGATAGCAATTCATTAATATTTTCAATACTTGTGGATTGACAACCTGGACTCACATTAGTTTTAGTACTTAGCAATTGGTTCACGGACCTTATTGTTTGTTATTATATTGTTAGGTTGTAATTTTTTGGTTTATTTTTCTTTAAAACTTAAATGAGCTCTACACACTATTAACCCCAACTAACCAAATAATCACAAAACTATTCAAAGCACTTAGTTTGTTGCTTTATACACTTCTTGATGCTTAAACAATGCATAAATACACATAGTTATAGGTGAAAACTATCCTACTAACTGTTTAGACTCATTAATTCACAATTAATTCATCTTAATATTGAGAAAATAATTATTGTATTTTGATTCCCAAAATTACATGTTGATCCATCACTTACATCGATCGACTACTGGCTAATTGACTAGTCAGCATAAAATTCACACTAGTCAATAACTCTCAGGAAGTGGTTGATAAGTCACAGGTCAACTATTCCTATATTAGGCTAGTTTTTATCAGACCTTAAGTCATTTCAAAAATTAAAAAAAACCAAAAAAATTCCCAAAATTTCTAATACCTTATTTAACTCACAAATTTGGATTATTTGAAAAAAATTCCTAACATAATTCCTCTTGCTTACGCAATCTATATGCAAAAAAATAAGTATGTGTACAATTACACATAAATAAATCCCTTTAGATCATTATAAGAAGATCAAGCAACACTAACCAAATATTACAACATAAAACCTATTTAAACTACTATCTTGATCTTCAGGCTTGACTCTTTTCAACTTCTTCATTATATACTTAGTATAAACTGTAGGACACGAAACCATATCTCCTAAACACTATCTTTCTAAAACATCAAACACAACAACCACATTAGCAGCATGATGGCTTTTCCATTATCAAAACAAAGGTGGAATCCCTCTTGGTTTAAAAAATTTAATTCCTCTATCTCCTTATTTAACAACTCTAAATATGATTTAAATTTTAATTAAACAATAGGATTAGGGATTACAAAGATCAATTAAGCTAAACAACATAAGTACATACAATTAAATTTAATCTAATTAAAATTTCTTTATATGAAATAAAAATTCCTAATTTTATAATCCTAATCTCTACTCAGATAGGAGGGATTGGACTATAATATATCTAATTTCTAATCTAAATATAGATCATTATAATTAAGAGACGTATTGCACATCCTAGCCATTAACTGAAATAATCATAAAGTATATAAACAAAATAAATTTTAATACTTGAACAAAAAAATAGAATTGTAATAACCTTAAATCATCTCACAATCTATAGAATTCCAAGGCTTTAATTTCTTTAAACAAAGAATAAAAATTCATCTATTATTGGCCATTATAGAGAGTGATGGTTAGAAGAGGAGAAGAAAGAAAAGAAAATTATTTCAAAACCAAAAAGTGATGTCCACTTATGTCAAAAACCTTTTTAAAAATTTATAATGTATCAAAACCTAGCAAAAAAACTAGTGCCATAAAATTAGCTAATAATTCCATTTTTCAATTAGGAAACAAACAAAATGTGCATCTTATTTCTAAAAGACTCTTAATGGAATTTAACTTCTTAAATGAAATTTGTTTGCCCGGATTTGCTATGTAGTATGTGTGTTCGTACCCAAACATTATCAATGCTACTACCTTCCTAAAACAATTTCCTTATTCAAGTTTGAAATTCTTTATTTGACTTTGCATTTTTTAAGATCAATTTCCACTCTATACATTCTCTAACATCAAAAGAAAAATAATTTCATTAGATTAATGCTAATTTTCCAATAAAAAATGAAAATTAAAAATCAAAATAATAATAGTTACGATCACTATCAAATCCCTTACACTTATATATTGCTCCTCCTCGAGCAAATTATAATCCCTATTCAACTTAAAACAATAGAAAAGTTTTAATCAATCCATTTTCATTAATACCATACATTATAATAAAGTTGAAATAGATATATGAACGTAAAATATTCAAGATATTCTCATTCTAATGCATGTATAAACTATTAGTGAATCTCCTTATGATTATCATATGTTCCACTCATATGCTTAAAAGTTTAGAGTTTAGGCTTTTCTAATGCATAAATAATACCATATGTTTACTTATACATAAAATCTCCACTAATTAGATCCAAACCAAGAGGACTTTATTTCAAGTTATAATGGAGCTGCTAGTGAAGGTAAGGATTATTGAAAAAAAAGTTCAAAACCATAAATATTTGCAAAGGATTTAAACACATGCAAAGGACAAAGATATAAATTGAAATAATTATTCTCATTACACTAAAGAAAATTAATGAATTCTTAGATCAACCACCTCCTTAAAATTAATGTGAACTTTATACTATTATGTCTTTTTGTTATTGTCTTCTTCTTCTTATTGTTAATATTATATTTTCCACTTATTAAATAAATAATTGAACAAACTAGAATAATGATCTAAGCATATTGGAAAATATAGGAATATTATGAACCATGTTGATGATTACAAGAACAAATTATGATGAGTATAGGCCTTGAAACTTTAGTTTAAACACTCTACTAAGATCCATGCTTAGTTGAGCATATTTCATTGTAGGCCCAAGTTTCTAATATGGGTTTGTGGCTTAAAATAAATAACTAGGGAAATTAGACTAGGTTGGTTATTTGATTTCAAAATTTAAATAAAAGAAGGGCTTTATCATTTTCATGCATACATATATCGATATGGTCTCAAAATAGCGAAAAGCCTGTTTTAGAGATATATTCACATATAATAATGCCACACATCTAAGAAACTACAGATTAATATGAATGTTTTAATCTTATTTGGCTTAAAATATCCCTAGTTAACCAAATTCACATCAAATTCACACAATAGTTTATCACTCGATGGTCAAAAATTATTCAAGCTTATATCCTTAGTTCATTCAACCATTTATTATGTGCTACTCTAATACTTAAATTAATTTAATCCCATGACATAATCATAATTTAATTCATTCAATATAAATTTTATGCAAACAGTTTGGTTGAATCGTCCTAAGCATAAGCATCAACAAAACAATCTCTATATTATCCCCACACAAGAATAAAAACATATCCAATTGCAGCCTCCTTTACAGCACCTAAGTTATGTTGAATACTTCCCTCTTCAACTTTTTGAGATAATGTTGTAGTAGTGATTTCATTTAATGGATATGGTAATTTTTGGATAAATATATTTGCATATAAGAGTTGATCTATGAGAGGTAATTTGTAGTAATAACGTTTAAATTCACAAATGAATTCTTCTAAATGACATAAATCACATATTTGCATATTATTTAAATGCCATTGTGCTTTTTTATGTTCTGCTTCTTTAATTATTGTGGTTTGGTTGAGATAATCTCGTCCAAAAAATTCACGATGTAGTTCATGTATGATTATACTGAATGAAGCATTTATAGATGGTGCATTTTTATATAGCTCAGAATTTTTGATTCGTTCTTCATGATCTAATAACCAAGAAAAAACAATTCCTTTGGTTCGGTATGCTATAAAATTAAAAAACACTTCGAAATCCATTGTTCCAAAAGGTTTTTCGAGTTGAATTAGGAGAGATATCTTATTGGACCAATCCGTGATAGCTTCTTCTGGATTAGTAATGCAATCTTTATCTAAAATATTTTCATCTGTTGTGAATTATTGTGCTATAAAATTACATGTTTAGAAAAATTCTGTTTGGGAGATTGGATTTTAAGTGGGACTATTTGTGACCCCTCCAGTCTTTCTTAGGAATTTACCTGGTGTGATTTTTTAGTATAATCGTTCACACTCTATTCGCCTATATCAATTTATCAATTTTCTTTTACTAGTCTATAATTTGTGAAAAAAAATTTCTTTGATTTTGATGCTTATTATTGTCCATGTTTTCTTTTTAATTTAATTATTTTGACAATTTTAAATGTTATATACTTAATTATGATTATTAATGACTAAGTGCCTTTAATTCATTTCATAATTTGGATAACAATAGCTGATGATTAAAATTATAATCCAGATATAAAATGCTACTTAGCGAGTAATTTTATGACTTCTTTTTAAACACTTTTATCATTAGATTAAATAAATAAATAAATAACTTATTTGATGAAATAAGTGAGCAAACTTCACTCCGCTGATTTAATCTCATACATATATGTATAGTAAAAAAAGAGAAAAGAAAGAAAAATAAAAAACATAATAACAAAAAAAACCAATATATATGTGTTTATATAAGATTAAAGTTATGAGTGGTGCTTATTACCAGTTGATTTGATGTATTTCAATTGAGGAACCAGGGGTATTCATGACAAAATGTTCACCTTCGTATCAAAATATTGAGTTACTTCTCAACCAAGTTGCTCACATATTTAATTAACTAGTTAATTCACAAACTTATTAAATAAAAAATGTGAAAGTGTTTTGAAAGTTGATGCATTAAACTTAATATAATTGCCTTTTACATGTGGAATTGATTTTTGCGATTTAAGTTGAATGTCGAAAAAGAACGAAATGATTTAAATGCATTTACAAATTGATATGAATAATTGATTATATAACAATTCGATGAGTCATTATTTTTGATAGATGAAGAAGACATTTTCAATAATGATGTTGTTAATCTTGAATTAATTTTCCTAAAATTATATTCTAGTTTGAGAAAGTTGAATGATTGGTTTACTTATGGACAAGCAAAAACTTAAGTGTGGGGGAGTTGTTAGGGGTTAAATTATAGTATTTTGTAATGTTATTTGATGTTAATTTAACCCTATTTTAGTGATTAAATGTTCAATCTATGTGTTATTATGTTTACTTTGTAGGAGGGAGCTTCAATATGAAGATTCGAATAAAAAGATGGAAGTTTTGTCAAAAGTCAACTAAAAAGTCAACCATCAACGGCCCCCTGCCAGAGTCAGATTTATGGATGAATAGGATGCCGTTAATGATAAACAGGGTGCCGTTAATGGATGGTGGGTTGTCATTAATGAATGTGCAGTAGCCATTTTTGACCTAAATCTTCAACATTTATGGCTTGTCTTCTTCCTCCATTTGCAGCTGCTCATTCTCTATATAAAGGGACCTTTCACAGACATCAGTTTTAGGATTAAAACACCTTCGTTTTCATATCAAAGTAGTCTTAGGTTGTTTTTTCTTCTTTTTTTTTGTAATTTGAGTTTTTCAAGTTGTTTAAAGTTCCAACAGTAGTAGTCACGTAGTTTTGAGTTAGAATATCATCTGGGGATGTGATTTGGTTCATTCTGAACTCTTAATTTCATGTATTATTGTTGTTATTTTGAATTAATCAAAGTATTATTGCTTAAGTTATATTTATCATATGTTTTAATTAATTGTTGTACTTAATTTTTAATTTTAGTTAAGTTATTATGTTTAATGTGTTTATAGATGGTTAATTATGTAATTTATGATTAATTTATGATTAGTGAATTATTCTTTATTTATTTAAATTCTTAATGCTTATCCTGAATTGATCACTTAGGATATTACTTTCAGATAATCTAGGATTCGACAATCTCTACCTAAGTTATTAGAAAAGTCAATAAACAACGTGTTTTAAATAAGTGAAATAACCAAAGACACGATTAATCATGAGGGTAGTAGTCTCAGATTAAGATAATTTAGGACTGGACTTCCTAAGCTTTAATCCTTTTACTTAAGTCTGAGGCATAACCAAACCCTAGGATAGGACCAATAAAGATAAGTCATTGTCTTAACCATAACACTATCTTGAGTTAGAGAAGACCTAGATTAAGCATCACTAATATATCAATTAAATCATCAACTACTAAGGCTTAACGAAATAATTTAGGAAAAGAAATATGTAGCCCTTTTACAATTGATTGGAATTTATCTAGGATTTTTAGATTAGCTTTTAGTTATTTATTTTCTAAAATCATAATGCTCAGTGTTCTTTAGATAATTATAATCCAATTGACCTAGTACTTACATCCTATAAATTTCCTCATGGGATTGATACTCGGGGTCATAAATATACTCCACTTTATTACTTGATTAGACTGGTACACTTACCGAAATGTTGGTCTTAAATTAATTGATAAATTGTGCATTAAAAGATATATTAATTTGAGTTAATTTTGTATGTGACCAACTAAAATCACTCCTCAGTGAGTTTGGTCTCCAATAAACCTAGTATATAAGGTTTTTTATTTTGAATGAAATCCTTGAGCATTTGTTGTTTTCTAAGTAGTTAAGACCTATTACATTCCATACAATTATTGAGATATATTGGTTAAGCATAACTTAGAACTCTTGGCTCTATTCCTCCTAGATTTCCTCCTTGTTGTGGTCTGAAATCCTTCACCTATTTTTATTATAAATATTTCAGGTTTTGAGGCTATATTCTTTTATCAATCTTTTGTCCTCTATTACACCATCTTGCACGGCTTAGTTTTGATTCACTGATCCAAGTGAGTGTTGTCCTATGTTTTAAATGCTATAATGGTTATAATTACTAGCCATGTGATTGATATCATTGTCATTTGGCTCTTGAACTGTGTTGTTACCACCTTTTGAACTAGAATCCTTATCCTCTATTTCAGTTGCAGGCATTAGATTAACATCTAATTATGGCCTCAACATTTATTTTCGACTCAGAATCTTCCTCTGAGTTGTCTCTACCACATCTTCCAGGTTGGTTTCCTTGACCATTTTTAAGATACGTGTTGTAAATTTGCCTTTGTTTAGCCTTGGTCTTCATTAAACTCCTATCCTATGTTCCTTTCCTTGGTTTCCTGAAGATTCTGTCCATCCTTACTGTTTGAACACTCTATTAGTTAGTCCTTATGACCCATTAGTTCCTCATGATCCCCTCTTAAAAATATTTTTCCCATTTCCTTCCACTCCTTATTTTTCTTATTAACTAGTCTCTATTGATACGAAACCTTGATAGAATCCTCAAACAATTCATCATGTTCTCCTAGTCTCAACAGTGGTATAAAATTCGGAAGTTCGTTTCCATATTCAACATTTATACAAAGCCTTGCATATCCTAATCTTTTCTTTATAGCAATGTTTTCATCCATGCATATAGGCTTACCAGTGTAGCTAGCTAGGTGGCTTAGCCCCTTTGTGGACCAATATTCTAGAGGAACATTATGAAAGTTCACCCATATGGGAATCTGTTCATGTTTCAACCTCTATAGTACTGTTCCTGGTTTCAAACATTGTAGTAATATAGGAAATTTCCTAATGTGCCATGGTCTAGCTTCCAAGAACTCTTTTTCCCTTGTTTATGTGTCAAACTTAAATAGGATTAGGTCTTTCTAATTCAGTAAAACTTCCATCAGCCCTTTTTGTTTTCCACATTTTGCTAGCCCATGCATGAACTACTGGAAAGGGAGGTCTTTTGCCTAGGAAAAAACCAACTAATGTGGAATTCCAAGATTTTTCTCCTTCTTTCAATATTTCCAGTGATGGTGTTACTAGTCTTTGGCCTTCAATTGTTACAGGGGGCAGAAAATAAGAGACTCACTAGAGTTCCCTCCTATGACCTGCTTCTAAGTGAGTTTGTCATTCTTCAGTCTAAGTGCTGGGTTTTTTTCCAGGAACTGAGGATAAAGGTGGATAATCATATATGGGATTCATTTTATGAAGTCAATTAAGGTTAAAGATAATATATTAAAGGTTTAGGTAAAAATAAACTAGCTTTGTAGTGTTTCGGTGGAAATTATGAGATTGGTTGTGTAGAATATGTAGGTTACCTGAGCTTAAGGTAAAAAGAAATGATTTGTTGCTAGGAATGAAAGAGAAAAACCAACTAAACAAAGCTAGCAATGGTTTGGTAGAAAATGACTAATAAGGTTGAAGCAACTTGGGAAGACTAGGTAGTGAGATGCTATGGAGGTCATCCTTACCGGTGCTACCCCAATGAAAAAAGGCTAGGTTTTTGTTAAGATTTTTAATTTTTGTTTAGTGTATGTTTATATGCTAGGTTTCAAGCATAACCTAAGGAATCACATCTATTAGTCATGAAATGCATCCTCATATGTTTATGTGGTTCAATGCATTTAAGTCTTTGGTATCTTTAAAAAACTTTTGTATACTTGTTTAAGTATTTGGATATAGAATATGTAGATTGTTTGCTAGATAGGAAGAATAAATGATATGTATCAATTTTTAGGAAATTCATTAGTTTCATGATTTATTAAGAAATAAAATTCAATGGATTTATCCACGGAAAAAGCTGAGTATGTTGCCACAAGTAGTTGTTTATGCAAATTTTATAGCTTAGGCAACAACTTAAGTATTGCATCATTGAACTTAATAAGATACCTATTACATAGGCAATAAAAGTGCCATTTCTTTAACTAAAAATCTCATTTAACATCCTAGGACAAAGGTTATAGATATTTGATATCATTCTATTTGAAATCATGTGTAAAATGGAGATACTAAATTAGAGTTTGTTAATATAATGCATCAATTAGCCAATAATTTTTCCTAAACCAATGAATGAAGATATGCTTGGTATAATTAAAAGAAAGTTAGGCACGATAGATAGTAATTCATTATGATATTTATGTGTTTTCATTATTTGTATGCTTGTCTTCTTATTTTTACCTTTTTTATTATTTCAAAAAGGGAGAGAATATGACTGTGATACTATGTTTTATTTTTGGAGAACACAAAGCAAGATTTTACAAAGAGTAATGAATTTTAATCAATTTAGGGAGAGTGCGTAAAATTTAATTGAAATTGTTACTTAAATTATGAATAATTTAAGGAAAGTTAGTAAATTTTGATAATTTGAGTTTTTTTAGTGATTTTTTAGTTTTTGAATAAGTTTAGATGAATTTTTAGTTTTTGAAGTAAGTTAGGATATGTAATTATGACATTATTGAAATAGGAAGTTTAAAATTAATTATTTTTGTTGCTTTTGTTATTGTACAAAATAGGGTGTTTTTGAATAATTTTTAAGTGGTATTAAGTGAATATAAGTAGTATAGGAACATTTGGTATTTGTTTTAGTTTTATGATTTATAACATCACATGGTTTTATCAGCATTAATAAGGAGGAGATTGTTGAACCAAGAGAGGTTCCACCTAGTTTTGATGATGACTACTAATTATTTTGTTGTTTTTGATGTTTTAAAAAGATAACTGTATTGAAAAAAGTGTTTAAAATAGTCTATCTAGATCTTAGATAGAGTATATGATAAATAAATTCTCAAGCTTAAATACCAAGATAATATTTTGAATCAGTTTTTATTGTAATTTTTAATATAGTCTTACTTGGTCTTCCCATTGTGTTTAAAAGGCTTTACTTGTGCATAATTTCATTCATGATATTTTGTACATATAAGTTGCATAATCAAGAGAAATTGTTTTAGGAATGGTTTTAAAATGATCCTCTTGAAACATAAAAATATTTTTTAAAAAGTTGTTGATACATTTCTGTGTGAAAAAACTGTGTTAAAGTGACAGGAATGGTTTTAAGGTAATTTGAATATGTTTAAGGGCGTTATTTGGTAGTCAACCAAATGACTTAATTGGTTAGCCACTGTACATATTTTTGATAGACTGGTCATCTAGTGGCATGTATCAGACTTGTCGACTGATGCATCAAATTGGTCAACTAATAATGGCAAGAATTAAACAATGACTTTTTCTCAGTAGTGAAATGAATTAATGGGTAACTAATGTGTAACAATAGTCATAAACAGTTAGTTGGAGAATTTTCACCTATAAATAAGTGTACTGGAGTGTATGTAAAGTATCTAAGTGTAGTGAAACACATATACAAGAGATTTAAGGCATTTTGAGCGATTGTTTATGAAGTTTATTTGGATTTTGGTATGGTTTCAAGGATGTTTTAGTGCATTCATTCAAGTGATGTAGAGAGTCCTCTTAAACACTTTTTATGGGTCAAGTAAGATATCTTTCAAGTATAAAGGATTGTTAAGTATGAATTTGAGAAATTATAATAATGACCCTAAAGCCTTTGAAAAAAATACTAGTTATTATACAAGTGGCTTTATTGATAGTGAAATTCGCAATAAGATGTTAAAGAATGAACATAGGCATGGAGTTAGATGTCAAACCACTATAAATTGGTTTCCACTCTTCTTAATTTATCTTTTAATTTTAAGTTTATTTTATTTCATAGTATTTTATATTATTTATTACATTATTTTAAACTTTCCAAATTAACTTATAAAAACATAGATAACCAAATTCAAACGTCCCTCCCGCCCTAAAAAAAAAGGTGCCATTTAGGGACTATTGAACCTATATGGTATCTAAGGATGGTGAATTAGGTATTTAAAAATTCATCCAAGTTACACAACCTAATATCTTACTAGTTTATTTAAAAACAAAAGCTAAACAATAATTTTAATTTTTCAAATTACTTAATAACAACAAATTAAACAATAAAAATAAGTGCGTAAAAGTAAAGGAGTAAGCATGATAGACACAAACAATTTAGCCTAGTTCAGAGTGGTCCACTTGCCCCTACGTCTAGTCCTTAACACCACTTATTATGATTTTTACACTATTGCACCAAAACAAATACAATGTTAGCAATACAATCCTTTTTCAAGGCTCAAAGATAACCTTCACTCTTCCTTTCAAGGATAACAAATAACCTATCACTCTTCCTTTTAAAACTAAGGAATAAGCTATCACTCCTTTTTCTAAGGCTAACGAACAACCTCATAACACTCTTCCTTTATGGCTCAAGAATAACCTTACAACAATTCCACTTTGAATCTTTCAACCCCACACAACTCACAAACACCCTTATAAAATGTCACCCTCTTAACTCACTAAGGTGTTTAGGGGTTCATACAAAATTTAACAATAAATGCACAAACAAACTCAATACACAACTTCGCCAAGAGCTTATAAGAACTCTTAAGAAAATTAAAAACACCTAAATAAATTTCCATAATGCTTTTTATCTTAAACACAACACACACAAAACATATTTATACCCAAAAACTTCTATATACCCATTATATTTCAATTTAATAACGTTATAATTTATTGAATGTTTTTTGAAAATTCATTAAATGTTATAATTCAATTTTGTAACCTAATCTAGCACTTTTAACACAAACCACTCAATACCAAGCATATCATATCACAAATTTCATAATTCATCATAACCAAATTCATTCATCTTAACAAATTACCTTAACACATTAATCAAACCAATTCAAATAATCTTTGTCCAATTCATATAAGCCAAGACTTAATCACATAAGTCATATTAACATAACCAATTTACCAAATCATTTATCGTACTAATTTATTCATCCATTCGTCCTGTTGCATTGGTTAGGTTACTTTAAAACTTTGAATGATTTTTAAAATATTTTACTTTGAAAACCAACGGAATAAAGGCAAGTGCACCAATTGTAAAAGTAATATAATGGAGTAAATTTCAGTCTTTGGATGTCGATCCTATATAGAAAAGAATTTCTTGAATACTAGGTCGATCAAATTACAATTATTTAGGAAAAATCCTAAATATTTGATTAAAAATCTAAAAATTGCTAAAAACTAGACTAACTTGGCTTAAACACTTCAAAAATGAATTTTAATTGTTTTTGAAAAATTATGAAAATTACCAGATGTGTAAATTAGCTAAGGATTAGATGATTGCTGATTTAATTGAGCTTTAAATAAATTTAAGGTCTTATTAAAGTTCCTTCACAAATTCAAAACAAAGTTATGGTTAAGACTTTATTTTTTCTCTATTTAATCTTGTTTAAAGTTTGATTATGCTTTAAATCAAGTTAATGGTATTTAATTCTAAGAAGGTCAGTTCAGGAAAATTAATCCCAAATCTCTAACTTTCATTAAAAAAAATCTAAGTTTGGTCATGTAAGGATTAATTCATGTTACTTATTGATTTTTCTAACAATTTAAGATGATTTCTCATGCTTACATTGTCTTAAAAACTAATCTTAAGTGACCAGCCCAAAATCATTTAAACCTTCAATAATATATGTAAGTCCTATGGCACCCAAGAGGGGGGGTGAATTGGGTATTAAAAAACTTTTTACAAACTCAAACTATCAACTTAAATCAATTGAAAAACTAAATGCAATCACTAAAACAATATTCAACTTAATAAGAAATGTTAATGCAAATATCAAATTTAATGCAATAAGGGAGTAGAGAGAAGGACACAAGTCAATTTTTGAGGAAGTTCACCTACCCCAAAGATAGGCTACGTCTCCCTTCCAACTACTTGTTGGATGATACACTAAT
>JAOXYD010050795.1:0-13337 GCA_028565735.1 Pinacopodium congolense | reverse complement strand
ATATAAAAGATTTGACATGATATTTAAAATTTGAAACTTAAGTTAGAAAGTGATCAAGACAAATTAATTTTTTTCTTCTAATTGATCATAATTTTAATGTACTCACATGAAATTTGAAATTTAAATTTGAGCCTTTCTTCTTTAATTTGTAATACTCACCAAAATTGAGTAATTAAACTTAATTATGATGTGATCGTCAAAACTTACAAAATACTTGTATATAAATTATAAAGCGATTAACTATGACTTTCCGATACTGATATTTCTACCAAACAAGGTTAACCAAAAGAATTATAAGAAATTCACCTTGTTCTATTTAACTTTTTTTATTAAGAATATGGATAAAGTTGATCCTATCTATCTGGTCTAAATTAATGAAATAATTAATCATAAGAACTATAGCATGCAACTTGAGATTAGTAGATGCTTTACTATTTGGTACCTTACATATAAAAAGCAAAGTGAAGGACTTAGTTACCATGCAAAACTTGGGACAATACACTAAAAATAACTATATGTTTAACACTAAAATAATTGTGATTATTTTATTTATTTATTTTATTTGTAATTTCAAATAAAAGCTTCAATGCTAATTCTGATTAAGCCATTAAATTATTAGAAATAATAATTAAGATTGGTTTAAATATTAAAAAGATTCATAAATTCAATACTTTCACAATTTTGTCAAGATATAATACTCTTCCTTTATGTAAACCACTTATTTTTCAAAAATTTGTCGCAATATATAATATAGATTTTCAAAATTTTGCACGAAATTTTTTTAAAATAAAAAAATTCAATAAAAATCTCAAAATAATGTTAAAAACTTATCTAAAGTTTTAAAGATGTAAACAAAAGAACAATATGAAACCCTAAAATATAATTACGAACCAAAATGTTGTTTCACATTTAAATAGGAATAAAAAATAAAAATAATAGCTCTCAACTCCTCGTCAGTCTCCTCCACTTGAAAATTTATCCTACTCATTAATACTTGTTTGAATAGTAATGCATGTACTTTTTGCGTTTCTTAATCTACACCTCAAACCTCATGATAATAAATAAGAAAAAATTACTTTTAGAGGTTGAAGTTTTGGTTTTGAGCAGTAGAAGTATGTACTTAACCTCATCATTCTCTAATTGATGTTGATTACTCCTCCCCAAATGCGGAGTACTCACATCAAATTGCCATGGTCTCTTGAATAACAAATGACAAGCATTTATATCAATAATATCATAATAAACCTCTTCTTTGCACTTGTTAACAGAGAATGCAACCCTACACCTCTTCGTCACCTTTATCTTGTTTGTCACAGTTTTGAGGCTTCCCAGAATATATAGATTTAGATGCTTCTCCACATATAGTCCCAATTTCTCCACTACCCTCTTTTTAATAATATTCTCACAACTTCTACTGTCAATAATTACTTCGAATACTTTATCATGAATAGTACATCACGTACATAGTAATTAGTGCCTTTGAATCCTGTTCTCTTATTTAGGCATCAATGTTAGCTTCCTAACCACATAAGCCTAGCCTTTATTAGCATCAAAATCATCCTCATCGTCACCATCTACCTCGCAATAGATTCCTTCATGTTTATCATCTCTTTGTGTAATATTTACTGCCTTCTTTAAAGGACATTCATTCAAACTATGCCCAGGTTGATTGCATTTAAAGCATTTGCCTACAGTTGGTTTAACGTATGGATTCTTAAGCCTCTTCACTTCCTTATCTTGTACTTTTGTCATAGACTTCTTCCCAGCAATTTTGTTCTCCAAAACTCGAGTGTCATGACCAACACCTCGTAAACCATATTCCTATATTAGTTTAATCCTCTTGGCACAGCTTGGAGTTTAACTCTCCATACTTCTCTTGCTGCACTTTTGTTGCATCATCTCTACCTTAAAAGTCATATTCTTTGCCTTAGAAAGTGTGAAGATAACTTGTACTTCAATCCTATCTCGAAGCGTTGGCCTCAATCCTTACAAGTATTTGGTCACTTACTGTCATTTAAACTCAAAAAGATTGTTTCGCTCTACCAATATCATGAACGTTGTAGTGTATTCATGCATTATCTGACCTCCCTAATTGTAATATTGTTACTGTTAAAACAAAATCTGCTCATAGTCTAATGGCAAGAATTCTTGTTTTAACAAAAACTTCATCTTGCACAATGTACGTAAGGATGTTAATTGTGTGGGTCAGATTAAGTTTGGATCAGGTCATTTGGGTTCGAATTTATTCGGGTCAACACCATTTTAGGTTCAGGTCGGGTCATTTTGGATTCAAGTCATGTTGGCTTAAAAGACCTTCGGGTTTAGATTGGGTTAATTTGGGTTTGAGTCAATTTCAGATCAGGTCAATTTTAAATTGAGTGGAGTTCGGGTTGGGTTAAATTCAGGCCGGGTAAATATAGGTTGCCCGTCAGGTTAAATAAAGTTTCATATATATATAGATTAAAAAAATTATTTGTCATTCCCTAAAATTTAAATTCTAAATTCTAAATAACAATATATTTAACTAATTTTTTGAGATAATTATTCATAGTACTTTTAGTAATTAAAAAATAATTTTAAATTGCTTGCTAAGAATTTTGAAATGAGCCTCTTAACTTAAGTGAGCTTTTTTTAATTTGAGAAAAAACTTGTTTGTAAGGTTTTTTACATATACGAATATAATGGTTTATGTGACTAAATAAAAACTAAGTAGATTATTTGAGGAATTAAAGGGGGAAAGCAAAATCAATATTTCCCTTTTATCTGAAAAATATCATGTATGTGTATATATGTATAGGTTTTTTTTTTTTGTTAAATGATAGGATTGAAATATCTTATATTTTCTTATGAATTTCATCGAGATTTCAATCCTATTTTGGTGTTTAAATACTCAATTTATGTTCATTTTGTATTTATATTCAGGTTTCATATTTGAATACAAATATATGTTGAAAAGAAAGAAGTTTGACAGTTTGTACTTCAATTGTGGGAAAAAAAAAGAAAAGCAAAGAAGCAAAAATTATGTTATTCAAATATATACAAAATAGCATGCTTAAGTATTACTTATATGATATTCTCTTATTAAAAGAAATGAATTTGGATTATAATTGCATCTGCAACCTCATATGTAATTATATTTGAGACTTAATTTCTATTTTACCAATTTGAGAAATTATAATTATGATGAATTATAATAATTTGTAATCATAATTTCACTAATAGTTTGCAATTTTTGCATTTATATTCGTTGCCTTAAAATTTTTTAATTTTTAATTAGCGCATGCTAGACCTTTGGCACGTCTTGCAACTTCAGATCCAACTTTTCCAAATCCCATAATAGCCAACGTCTTCCCCACCATCAACACTCCAACATACTTGTTTCGTTGCCACTACCTTGAAAATATTTCATATGATTACCACTATTAAACAGATCGTTCTAATATAAGTTTCAAAAGATACAATCATAATCATTTTGGTTTATGATTTATGCTAAATTACATATGCTAAAAAAGGTGAACTAATTTTCAAATTTGTCCACCAGAGGTTAAATCTTTTTTTATTCAGAAACCATAACCTTGAACTTACTCCAAGATCATCCAGGCATAAAAAATATATGAAGTAACAGTGCTAGTGTGAACACTATATGAAAAGATCTTTTGCTAGCAAAGCTTGGAACTAGGTCATCATCTTTGAGTCTACTATTAAGATAAAATAAGTCAATAGCACCATCTTTCTACGAAATTGGAATCTGGATAACCAATTGATGTTATATTAAGTACAACTTAACATCAAGACTAGACAATAAATTCGTTCACCTAAGAGCCCTAGGAGTGGACTTTTTTCTTTTGGGAGAGAGCTAGATGTTAATGACCCAAAACGCAGAACTTGGATTAAAAAGGAGCAACATAAAATGACTAAGAAAAAGACGCTTTGGGAGGCTCTTAAACTTGGATTTTCACGTAACCCTAGGAGTGGACTCTCTTCTTTTGGAAGGTCGACTGGAAACAATTAAAAAAAAGCCGAATTGACCAAGGAGTTTAAAAAAAGAAAGTTGGTGGCTGGAGTGAGCATAAAGAGGGGACAACTTGCTATGGAATATGCCAATCAAAACAAGCTAAAGGTTAAGGTTGTTAGTGGGTTCTCTCACACCATTCTCAAACAGGCCTACCCTGAAATGCAAAATGGGAATTCATTGTTGATAAGCACATCCAAGGATAATACCAAAATTGATATTGATATGATGAATTTAGTTGTTACGGTTGATGCTGGAGTGGGTCTTCGTCAATTGATCGATAGAGTTAAAGAAGTTGGACCGAGCTTGGTAGTAGCTCCATGTTGGGAGGGTGTTAGTATAGGTAGTAGCACAAGGATATTCAAAAGTTGTCAGAATTGGATCCCAGGATCCACTTCTTAACACAACCAAAATGTCCGTGGGAGTGCTAGGTGTCATCTCCAAGGTTTGTTTTAAATTCACTGTAGTTTTTACTATAATAAATTCTGATCAAGGATTTACATAACAGTTGCAATAATCATCAAAACATTTTCATAGTTTAGTTTCTTGACATTGTATGGAATTAATGAATATATAATTATATATTAATAGAGCTCTTTAGTTTCAGTTTTCTAGCTTTGATTTTAGTTTTTGTTCAATTTACATAAGCTGAAATATTGTTACAAGGTTAATTTGTATTTTGTTTAATTTGGTTCTAGAATTTAAATTTTTTCTTTTGTATACGCTTTTAAGTATGTTTTTTGTACATGCATGTCATATGCATAAATTACTTTATATTAAAATTTATAGACTACGCAATAGAATCAACAGTGGAGATGTATAGCACAAATGTAGAGAATGACAGCAATAACCAATGGAATTTAAGTGGTAGTGCTGATAAAAAAGGGCAAAAGAAGTCTTGGTCTAAGGTTTAGAGTGATTTTGAAGCTATTGATGGTGAGCAGTATCCAGATAAGGTAAAAAAAGCCAAATGCAAACATTGTCAAGTCAAGGAATACAAGGAAGATTCATCAGTAGGAACAAAAAATCTTTTGCTGCATTTAGAAAAGTGTGACAAATATCAAATGTCTTTAACATAAGGTGGAATAAGTGGACAATCATCTCGTAGAAAGTTATATGAAGCTACTTGTAGAGAATGGCTATGCAAAATCACAATCAAACATGGTTTGCCATATTCACTTGTTGAATATGATGAGAAACGTGGTTATAATTCATATTTGAATCCAGATATTAAGCATGTGTCCTAGAATACTCATAAAAGAGACATCGTTAAATTTCACAAAATGCTGGGGAAGCAACTTAAATCAACATTGATGAATGTTAGAGGAACAATTTGTTTAAGTAGTGATGTATGGATATCAATGATTGATGAAGGCTATCTTATGTCACTATACATTATTTGGATAATACTTGGAAACTTAGAAGTAAAGTCTTGACTTTTTAATATATTGAACCACCACATACTTCTAACATGTTATATGAGAAAGTATTTGGTATCTTGAAAGATTGGGGGATTGAGAGCAAAATATTTGCCATCACATTAGATAATACAAGTAACATGACTGGTATGCAAACATTGTTGTGTAAACAACTCAACCTTTGACATGCTTTGATTTATAAAGGAAAATATTTTCATGTTTGGTGTAGTGTACATATCTTGAATCTCGTTATTCAAGATAGATTGAAAGCTATTTTTGAGCATCTAAAGAAAATTAGAGATAGTGTTCTTTATGTTCATAGATCTGAAGCAATGAACAACTCGAATATACAAGTGAAAGAAATTGCACAACACATAAATGAAAAGTTTAAAAAATACTGAGATGATTTTTCTGTCATTCTCTCATTTTCGTTTGTGATTAACCCTCTTCATAAGTTGGCTTTCATTAAGTATTATTATGAGAAATTAGGTACAGCTCATGCTTCTAAGTGGTTGGATGTTCGAGATTAGTTATACTTCGTTTTCAAAGAGTATGAGACTTTTATGATAATTTGTCTCATTCTTATGATCATGGAATTGGAGGTCAAGTTTTCCGTGAAGTAAATACAAATTTTCTTGTATGTAAATTATTTATTGTCATTTATATTATATTTGTAAATTTATTAAAGTTAAAATAAATTTTGATATAGATTTAAGATTTTGCTCAAGATGCAACTAGAAGTTTCAACTACAAATCACAGCTTGATCTTTACTTTAATAAGCCAAGAAAGTCATTTGAGTTGAAGCTTGATGTGCTTACCTTTTAGAAAGAAAATGAAGTTAGATATCCAATTATCACACAAATGGCAAGAGACATATTAAGTATTTCAATCACAACTGTTACTTCAGAATCCACTTTCAATATGAGTAGTAAGATTTTAAACACATACAGGAATCGTCTTTTTCCGGGCAATGTGTAAATTTTGATAACATCTCAAAATTAGTTGTATGATTATGAAGGTTTGACTTATTTATTATAGTTGTTAATTTAGGTGAAGGTTTGACTTCTTTATTATAGTTTTTAATTTAGTATATTATTTATATAACTATTTATTCTTTTTTTTTTCTCAATGCACAAAGCGAACGAGTATGATTTGAAGTATTTGAATGGCCTAGAAATGACAATGGAGACTTTGGAGTCGTAGGTCAATTTTGAAGTATCTTCCAACTTGATTTAGAGGTAGGTTATTATAAACCTTTTATGTATATATGCACCCTTAACTATATTAAATTATTAAAGTGTCTTATTGCAGGCTTCACACATCCAAGAATCTTGTTGCTTTTCTTGTGGACTGGTAAGAAAATAAAGATAAAAAATAATTTTGACATTAAAGCTCATTGAAGCAAGCAACATTACTTTTAGTATTTTTTTAACAAACTTTTTTTAACTTGCTTCTATAATATTTTATAAGTTCTTCATTGATAGTATAGAACTTTGATAAGTAAAGATGCATTAAACAATTACAAACTTTGAGAGAATTTTCATGTGTTATTGTTTTATTTTCAAATATATTTTGAGGTGCTTCAAGTTTCATCTTAGCTATTTTTGTTATTTTAATTAAAATTTTAAATTTAATGTTTTCTCATCACATCCTTAAATTAAAAAAATTTTCAATTTTTTAATGTTTTTAAAGTGCAACCATTGAATCAAAGTCAGGTCAATTCAAGTTAATAAATCGAGTTAGTTCGGGTTCGGGTTAATTCGAGTTCAAATCAATTTAGGTTCGGATGCATTTGAGGTAAGGTCTATTAGGGTCGAGTAGAATCGGGTTCGGGTCTGATCGGGTTCATATGAAATTGGGTTCGTGCTCAGATTCGGGTTCAGATTCAGGTCGGGTCGGGTTCAATTCTTTGATTTTTTTAGTTAAATTAGGTCAACTTGGGTATGGTCCAAGGCAAGCAGGTTGGGTTATCATATCGAATCCATTTTTAACATTCCTAACGTCAATACAATGCCATTTTTGGGATTGAAATGTAAAATGAGGCAACTATGGCCCAAACATGCAACATTTATGACTTTAAGTTCATTGTTTTCCAACTAAGTTACTGCTAAAAATTATTAGATACTTTAAACTACTTTATTTATATGTTTTCTTCGTATTTTCATGTAGATATTGCACTTTTCTATATGATACCACTTGAAATTTTGATCAATCACAGTGTGTCTTGTCGCACTTAACAAAAAACTTGATAGGGTTTGGAGATAAAGTTTTTTCTATACGTTTATAAAATATTATAGTTCTTGTTAAAACATTCCTCAAATGTTAAGATCTTTTTTAAATATTTTGAAATATTATTATCTAACTTGAATTTAAGTAAAAACGTTAAGGTTTAAATGACATTTTTTACCCAAAATAATTTTTAGAGGATTTGTAAAAGGCTTTCAAAATTTGGGATTTACATGTCATTCCTTTCAATAGTCTAGTGGCTGAAGTTTGCAAAGATTGACCTTGATCTAGAGAATGCGTTCATTTTTCACTTGCATGACCATTGGTTGTGTATTCGAAAAGTGAATGGGGAATGGTACATCTTTCAAAGTTCTATCTGGCAGCGTATTTTAGCTTTATGAGAAGCTCTGGTTGGTGAGAGGGAACATTCGAAAAGAGTTCCCTAGTTCATCATCTGAAGCCTCTAATTGCTATAGACAATGGTTGTCTCTTGAAAATGGTAAAAGGATCATAAAAGCCTGCATGTAAGGACAAAGGTTTTCTCTTGAAGATGTTGATATGATCACAAAAGCTTTTATGTAAAGACAATGGTTATCTCCTAAAGATGCCGAAAGAATCACAAAAGCCTACATGTAAAGACCCAATTTTTATCTTATTGTTAGAATATTTATCTTAATATCTAAAATGAGTAAATAAAGAGGAATCTCATTTGGTTCTTCGTTCTCAAATACTAAGACCAAAATAAACTATAGTCAGTTAAAGGACATGCATATAAATATTTACGAGGAATACTGAAAGTGTTATTTCCATCCTTTGAAATCTTTCCTAAAATTTTCAACATATATTCAACTTTTGACAATTATAACTTCGCTATCCAACTACCAAATCTAGCAATCTAGGATTCTATAAAAAAAAGTTCTTGAGATGCTCTATCTTTCTACTAAACTTGTTTCCCCAAAATAGACTTAGATTTGGAGAAATTAAGATTGGAATTTTTAGCCTCTTTAGGTAAGTTGTCTTTTTTCACTTTCTAGACATTTTTTAGTCAAATCAACATTGCCATAGTTTCTAATAGTCCTAAAAATATAGAAAAGAAGTATAAATCGATGGTGGTTAGATTATTTGGAGGGTGAATGGAGATGAGTCATCTTCAACTTTTGAAATTTTGATTCACCTTATGGCACTTATAAGTACCACTGAAAATAAAGAGAGGATATCAACATTTTCTAGATTAGTCCAACGACCAATCACTATCGAGATGGTAGCATATAGGCCTTATATGCCGTTACAATTGAAGTTTGCTGACCATCCTAGAAATTGTATAAAATATTTTTAAAATTTTCTAAAAATTATGTGGATTAACTTTTATAACTATAACATGATGAAATTCTTAATAGTAAAAATCACGTAAATTTAGGTAAGAATAATATCTAGGTTTGCGTTGCATAATTGGATCATCTTAACAATTCTAATGAGTTTTAAGTTGTTAATTGAGTGTAATGACTTATAAATGGCATTGACTGAGATATTCTTTTTCTTGTTTTCTAGGTGCATCAATAATAGGACTCACATTGCTAGGCTCGGGCGAAGAAATACAACATTTAGGTATGTTCATATCCCTCTACTGATAATGAAGTTCCACGAATCTTTGAATATGATTCAATACTAATATGAAGTGTTAGACTAATATTATACACCTATTTATATGCATGTATGTACAGTAATACCTTGATATATATATGCATATATTAGTACCTACATATACACGATATGTATATATATGTAATTATATAACTACTTTTGTTAATCCTATGCTATTCATATCGTGATGCCTAAATATATAATTATTATTTAAATATTTGAGCGAATGCATATGGGTTGCATATCTAGGGCAAACTGCATGTATTTATGTTGATCTTTATATAGTTGAATGCTTGCTTGTGATAACGCATGATTAAAATTTTGATTGTTTCATTGATGCATTTAAATATGAATGTGAAGGAGGGAAACTCTGAAGGATAGGCCATCTAATGGTATGCATTAGGACTAGATGCACACTAATATTTATCATGAGAGATGTTATTATATTACATGATGTTGATACATGATTTGAACTGATCCTGATTGATACTTGGCTCCCAGTCGGAGTCTTGTTTGATATATTTATTATTGATATGATTATGACTTTAAACATATTGATTAAGGACTGGTCTGTTGATGATACTTAGCTCCTCATAGTTCTTTGGGATTAAGAGAGCCTTATAACTATACGAGTATAGGCATATAGTTAGGCCCTTGGTGATGTTTAACTCCTTGTAGCTATTCAATATTTAGTATTATGGGAGTTACCCTTAGAAACTAGGATCTTACAGATATTACTCTTCACAATTCATTGTGCATTGTATATGATTTATCATGCATCATATATGTGTGTTTATGTTATTGATAGTATGTGTAATCATTCCATTAGGTATCATAAGGCTATATAAACTTAATCAGTGAGGTTTGACTTTCCTTAACTCTATTTTTCAGATCAACTACTACCATCTTTGCAGTAATTACTTATAAGAAGTACCAACTGCAACATCTTTACCTTTTTATATGTCTTTTATTTGTGTTTGCTTGTATTTATACTTTAGCGTCTGCAATGATATGACTTAGTACAATATAATTTTTTAACACACTAGCACTAGTAAACATTCACTGTGTCATCAATTTATTTTCTTATATTTTACATATATCTTTAACGTCAGTAGTTGTTTTTACGTGTAAACTAAGGACGTGCCAATAACGTGCTCATTTTAGGTTGTGACAAAATTAATATCAAAGCCTAGGTTACAAGATTTAAGACCTAAGTTATCATTCAACTTGTTACTATAGACACATAGAAATTTTATCCCTTTTTAAAATAGCTTCATTACTTAAAATACTCATCTATTATAATTAGTGGTATTAACTATCTCTTTGTTTCCTTTTTTAGCATAACCTAACATGCATGATTTCTTACCCACCTTCACTAGGAAACCCATGATAAGGCCTCAATATAGGATGAGATGCCTACCCTTGCTACATTAGCTAGAAAGTGCAATATACGCAAGACGACCAAGAATCAAGAGGCACCTATAAAGGAATTGGAGGTGTCATAGGGAGTTTTTTATGAGTCTGCATTTGGTATGCAATCATTCATAGCAGGGATAGAAACCAAACATGTCATGTTTTGAGACTAAATAATAATGATGTAATAGATGTTGATGATGTAACAATAACAACAACTAGTTCTACCACCAATTGCAGCCTTAATGTAGAAGAAATTATATATGCAATTGTCTATGGTGTATTCGAGGTTTCTTTTGTTAGAGGTCATCGAAACTAAACTTAGGGAGGCCATAGATTTCCTTGATGAGACTACAATATTCTAATACCCAACTAGTGGATATGGTGGAGATGTCTTTATAAGAAGTGGACAAGGACCAATATCGAGACCACGTCCTTCTACGCTTAAGCGTGATGACTTAGTCGTAGTTCAAAAAGAGGTTTATGAACTGTTTCCTCTTTTTCGCAGCTCGAGAGGCACTCAAGTCAAAATTCCTAAATCTACCTTTTTACTAAAGAAAAAAGGCAATAAATGAGTATGCCACTAACTTCATGTAATTGAGTTGATATGTCCCTAATTTTATTTTAAATGAGCTAAATAAGAACAATTAGTACGTATTACGGTTTAAATCTCCCT
The DNA here is from genome assembly GCA_028565735.1 of Pinacopodium congolense. Lineage (NCBI taxonomy): Eukaryota > Viridiplantae > Streptophyta > Magnoliopsida > Malpighiales > Erythroxylaceae > Pinacopodium > Pinacopodium congolense. The sequence continues at coordinate 1,950 of JAOXYD010050795.1, read as the reverse complement.
TCATCAGTATAACAATAAGCTATTGAGAGATGTTTTCTACCTTAGTGGGCATAACTAAGTAGTTGGAGAGGATCCTTATAAGGCATTTAACTTGAATAATGGAGTCTAGAGTAGGAGGCATTCAATAGAATCCTCAAGCTTTCAGCAACAACAGCAATAGTAATCAAGCTTTTCACTAGGGAATAGTCAAAGGGGAAGTTGTAACGTGGTAGACACTATTAAAGGCATGAAGCGACGGCATATGGAGCGAGATTAGCTAAAATCTGTTAATTCCTAAAATAGCATCGTTTGAATTATCAATTAATATGTAAAAGACATAATTTTTTGTATCTTTTAATTTATTATAATTCGTCTCCTACACCTCGTCTTTTGCTTTCTATCATTCGCGTTTTCACCATCAAACCTAGCTGTAAAAGCCTTCACGCCTCTGGTACTATCGATAGGTGGAAAAGAAGCATAAGTGAAAGTTCATTATTAGTTGGTTTAAATATAATGTTGTAAATCTTTACAAATCAGTATACCTATTATTTTGTTTGTCGGTGGCAGTTAATAATACATTTATAGTTTGTATGGTCTTAGAATTATTGGTATTACAGAGGTAACCTATCTATCTTTTTTTCCCTTAATGGTCCTTATCTATGTTGGTGATCAACAGCTAACAATTTTTTTTTTATCAAAAGTGTTGGTCCACCATACATTGAGCTAGCAAAGAGTCACACGCATAATATTCTTTTTGTACTTTTTATACATCAATTCACATGCGTAATATTGGCTCTGTGATACACTTTCCACATTTTGTTAGTATTATAACACATGCACAATATTGGTTCTTTGACATATTTTTCACATTTTGGTTATGTGATACACCTTACAAACAAAGAACAAAGATTATAATTTCTTAATGTCATTAAAATTAAGGATTGTGGATGTGAATTGCAATTTCTTAATGTCATTAAAATGTAAATTCAAAATTTTTTTCAAAGGATACTTACCTAGGGAAGAGAGAAGGACTACAAATTGCTAAAAATCATGCAGTCTAATCAATGAGCCTTGTAGTTTAATGGTATTTGTTTAGTTTTCAAAATTATAAGAATTACATTTAAATTTTCTTATATAAAAAACATGAAAAAATATGGAGAGCTTTTAGTTTGTTATTTACTATTTTTACTTTCCATGTGATACTCTCTGATTTTTCAGTTTTTTCTTTTTATAGTAAACCATCATGATTTAAGGGTTTAGTATCTAATCAGTGACCTTATAGACAGAATTATATGTTCATGTTCACATTTCACATGGATTACATGTTCACATACAATTATAGATGTTCATGTAAAACCACTATCTGATTTATGCCAAGTTTATAGACATATCTTTAATAAATCATTATATTTACTATGCCATTGTCATGCATTTTTTAATGCATATGCAAGATACCTAATTTATTTTTCCAATTAGTTTTTTTTTCAATTGTTGTCATTGTCTTCCAAAATTATATGCAGGTTTATAATGGATAAGGAAGACAGTACGTGTGATGGAGATTTAGTTATACATGATTGTAAAGTGGTTAGTAGCGGGAGTTCATTTGAAAATTAGGTTGATGATGATGAAAATGTGAATGATGAAAGGTCATTGATGAAGCAAGATTGGATTTTGAATAGGGGATTGTAGACTTCTTAGTAAATGTTCCAAATGACCATAACTAGTTGAAATGAATTCAACAAATTGTAAGAGTGATCTAAATGGTTATGAATATCTTAGTAGAGAGGATTCCAATTGAGGGATGCCTATGGGAGATGCATACTAGATTTGATAGGAGTGATAGATGTTTCAAGACAAAGACATACAACCTTGATCATAATTGTTATACAACAAACAAAACAAAGATGGTGTCTTCTAAATTTTTTATGGGGGTCTTTCAAGGATAGGATTCTTAAAAAACCTAGTATTTCA
>JAOXYD010050774.1:0-13338 GCA_028565735.1 Pinacopodium congolense | reverse complement strand
TTCCATATTAGGTTGAATCTTGGTTTAGTGATTGCATTTAGTTTTCCAATTGAATTAAGTTGCTAGTTTTGAGTTTGAAAAAAGTTTTTAATACCCAATTCACCCCCCTTCTTAGGTGCCATAGGACTTACAATAGAATTTAATAATCTTTCAACTTCATTACATGCTTCAAGCCTTTTGCTTATTGTTTCGTTCAATGTTTCAATTGTCTTTTTATTACCAGACTTCAGTTTTATTGAAAAACATGTATGACTAATATTGTAAAGATATAGTGAGAACATACGATTCACTATCATCTTGACTTGATTAATTAAACCTAATTTTTCTTATCGAACACGACAAACTTCATTTTTAGAAAGACTGTGAATGGTACCTCTTTTAGATTTGATAGTTTTTCTTTTCCCATCACAGAAACAGTGAATTTATCTCCAAATCTTATGGTGCTGCGGAAAGGCTCATTTAATTCAGAAAACACTCCTCTATCCCTACACTTGTGATTGCTGCAACCAGTATCCAAATACCATATATTATGCTAAAATTCTTCAATCGTATTACATGTCATCAAAAGCGATACTGATTCTTCCTTCTCAATAAAATTCGATCTTTTTTCATTTTGTCTATTTAAATTAGTTCAGCATTCTGACTAATAATGATCATAAAGATGACATCTATAACACTCCACATTTAACTTATCTTTATCTATTCAACATTCTAACTTGTAATGACCATACTTTCTACAATTATGACACTAAATATGTGATTTGCAAGCAGATTTATAATGCTTGTACTTCTTACACTTAAAACACCGAATTTTAGATTTATCATCAGATGATTCCGTGCCTTCTATTTATTGCATTTGATTAACTTTAGAATTTCTTCTTCCTTTACCTTCATAATTCCGACTTCTTTGACTAGTTTTTTCCTTATGTTGTGTTGCCTCCTTTTCACTTTTCATATTTATTTGTGCTTTTAGTGCTTGCTCAATCATACTAACTGATCTGTCATTCATCCATATCTCTCGTGCTTTTAATGAAGACTGTAGTTCGTTGAGACTCATGGTATTGAGGTCTTTAGATTCTTCAATCTCTATCACAACATAATCAAAACAATTTTATAAGGTGTGCAAGATTTTCTCCATGATTTGAATATCAGTAATTTTCTTACCATTGTTCTTCATCTCATTCCCTATCTTATTCCACACGTAAAAATGATCATGAATACTTTGTTCTTTACCTTGCTTTATTAGCTCAAACTATCGCTTTAATCCTTGTAATCTCATTCTTTTATCTGGATCTTTACCTTCATACATTTTGAGTAAAATAATTCACGCCTCTTTAGCGATTTTGACATAAAATATTTTTTCAAGAATTGACAACTTTACGAACTGAAAGATTAAAAACAAAGTTTTATCATTAAGAGAATGATCACGATCAAATTTTGTAAACAAGACCTCTTCGTTTTCATTAAAATCATTTTATAAAATTCCTTTATATCTATTACTTTTCAAAAATAACTCCAACGCTTTCACATTGCAATATTATTTTTCCCATCAAATTTAATAATTGTTGTTTGTACGGATTGAATACTTTGATTGATTGACGCCATCTCTAAATGCGACTTCAATTTGATAATTTTATGAGCTATCTGTCACCCCTACCCTTGTAGTCTAGTGATTTATATGGTCTATTTCTATCCACCAAGTTCTGAGATCGGGTTGAAATGCCAACTTTCCAATGCTTTTCTTTTTCCAAAACAATTCTTTGCTCACCAAGAACTCATCTCTCTTAGCATCTTGGGTTCAATTCTCTATTCCTCACCAAACAAAACGCTTCTCTCCATCCCCAGCCTTATTTAGCTGGGTTTTGATTTTTAATTTTAGTTTTCTATTTTTTAACATAAAAATAAAAAAGAAAATACACTAATATAACAGAAAAAAAACAAAAAACAAAAAAATCACAACAAAAAATCACAACTCATAACCCAAGTAACCCTGACATGCTTTTCTTCACCTCTTCTTTCTGTTTTTCTAGCAAACCACCAAAAAATCAACTTAAATATTCACCAAAAATTGGAGCAACAATGACAAATCCAACACCTTTTCTAGTCCTCCTCCTTTTTTTTTTTTCAAAAACAAAACAAACAAAGATTTGACTGGTTATAAGGAAGCTCTCTACATTGTTGGCTGGAGGAGATAAACGATCTAGGTTTGGTAGAGCTGGTGATTGGACGAGAGGTGGAATTAGCGGTGATAGATATGGTGGCGAACAGCAGAAGAAGTAGGGGTTGTGGCTTTGGCTTCTGGCAACACTGTGAGTAAAAACTTTTTGTGTTTTGCACACATTGTGTTTGAAAAAAGGTTCAAAGACTCTTCACTCTGTCTACACACAAGATGTTTGACATAAAGGTTCAAAGGCTACGGCAACAAATCCGACTGATGCCAAGTCTAACCCTTAACTTACACTTAACGTGTTTGACAAAAACCCTCAAAGGTATGGCCTAAATTAAAAACCCTTAACTTTGATACCAATTGTTGGAGTGAATTATCTTAAACTCACACAAATTCAATTCAATTTTATTCATAATCTTGAAATAAATTTATAAACACAAAACCATAATTGAATTAGAACTCAAACATCTAATACTACTATAACTAAAACTCTTACTAATAAAATTTTAACTAAACAAAGAAACTATATTACTAATAAAACAATACCACTAACATAACTATCTAAGACAACTACAATTATTTCCAAAAAAAGTTAATATTGGATAAGCACTACAAGTTTGGAGACTACGACTTGAAGAAGAAGAAGCCAACTTCTGTAATTAGGCACCATAGGGAGGTATTGATCTTCTTTAATACTGGCAATCACAAAACTTGTGATTTAAAGGTTTGCTTGAAGCATCAATTTCTAGTGGACTATTATGCAATAACTCTGGTTATATAGCCAATGGGAATACTATGACTAAAGAGAATTTTCTAATTACTTTAGCTTTAAGAATCATGAAACAATGGGAAATTTTGATGGTCTTCATCTATAAAAGCTTACTGATAAGGACAAGTTTCATTGTGTCTTTATCTAATACAAAATTTTCTGTAACATATGTTGTGATGTTAAAATCTTGGAAATCAACAACATCAATAACTAACGTATGGCTATATTTATTTTGTGAAAAATTAAAAAGAATTATCTTTAGACTAGAAGTAAAGAATTACAATGTACACCTCACACATATACAGACTTTAGAAAAAACTTGTGGAAAACAATCCATTAACCTACAAAACTAAACCAAAAGGGGAAATCGATAGCTGATCAATCTCTAAATTCTCACTTCATTGCCTTACTTAGGAATGTAGATTATAGACCCAATTCATAAGAACAATCTAGTTAATCTATAAGTTTACAAGGGTAAGGACCAAAGATGGATTAGTTGCCAACCACAGACTATACAACCTTTTACTAGATCCAATCTTATCCAAACCCACAATCTAGATCGATACTGTACTACTTATAAGGAGGATGGGAGATACTTTGTACAAGGTTCTTTAGAGCCGCTCGGTAGTAAGATCACAGATCATCACGTCCACATGAATGATGTTTAAGAATATCACAACCACATGTACAATTTTAAAACTAATACTCTTTTTAGCTTCTGAAGTCTATAGGAGAATAAATGGGAGCTACAAATGGTGACTAATCGAACCTCTGAAGAGAGGAAACCCCTTAGGGTCGACTAGATCACTGTTGGCAATTGTTAGGGCTTGACTTTCGTCCATTTTATAACCATTTATGCTCACCTTAAGCACTGTGTCATCTCCCTTACTGGTGTAAACCACTAAGTAGCTGTTTTTGGAAGTCTCTATCTTAACTTAGTTATAGATCCACATTATAGTTGAATTAAGTGAGTTACTACATGTAACCTGATCCTTTTAATCAATTTAGTTAGCACCTTTTCTTTAGGCTTTTTTTATTGAGAAAAGTCTTCTGTCAAATACTATACATAAGATAAGACAAAGTAACTTTATAGAGCAAAGAGTCCCCGATGAGTCCTTCTTATAATGACTGCTCCCCCACTATAATTATCCAGTTTTCCAAGGGGGGAGAGGTAGTACAAAGCCATAAAATCCCCTCCAGAGAAATTTAGAATAGTGACAGGCAAATAGGAGACAATCCAGAGTTTCAACATTTTGATTACACAAATAGTAGAACATAAGAGACTTTAAGGTATTTACATTGTCGGTCCAGAGTACTGCCTTTTAAGCCATTCATATAATAAAGGACCCCCTAGGGTGAGCTTGCTTGAATCAAAGCAAGCTGTGCCATAAAACCTCCTAGATTCCTTGTCTAAGCAGGTCTCTACATCTTGAATTAGAAAAGGTGCCTAGTGTAGGATGACTTTAGGTTATTGTATCTTGCTCACTTGAGATAATCCAAACATTCAAAAGCTACCACGATATTTGAAAGTAGGGCAGGCCCACTATTAAACTCCTATAGTCACCCAATACTTATTGGACTAAGGCATTAGGTGGGATTCTATGTAAGTCCTTAAAGGACTAAAAGGGGCCTAACTATCATATCAAAACTAAGTGTGAACCTATCAATCCACCCTGGTCTTTATAGCTGACCATAACATAGATCGTATTCTCTACATAACACTAAAAATCTAAGAATTCTTTCCACCATCAGAGGATAAGCTCCATAAGCACTGCTATTTTAATATATACCCATGCTTGCACTTACAACATAAGGACTCCTTATCCACAATTAGTCTCCACAACCTTTTGCAAAGCATAGTTTTATTAGATACTTTAAGGGGAATGAAAACCAATCCACTATCTCTAGTTGGTCTACAAACCTCACCCTAGCTAACCTTATCAATTACTTTTCTGTCTCAATCCCCAGACTATAGAAAGTTATGCTAATCTCTGTTTATAACTTTGTAGATTGATTTAAGAAACAACAAGTGAGTGAATATGGAGCTAGATAGGATAGATAAGATCAATTGTTTCTTACCTGCATAGGCTAAGCTCCTATTACATCAATTATCTATCCTTTTATGTCTCTTCTCCAATAAAGGATGAAACTCCTGACACGAATGTCATTTGGTAGAAACCGAGATCCCCAAGTAAATAAAAGGAGGATCTCTACATAGTAGTCTAGTAATGGAGTAAAACCGGTTAGCCTGACTTAGAGCACTAGCTGATAGGAATAGAGAACTCTTCTCTGTATTAATGTTCAAGCTAAATAAAGTTTTGAAGGTTCTCAAAGTTGTCATTATACAAGTCACCAAATTTGCATCAATCTTAGAAAAAATCATTAGATCATTAGCAAAAGTAAGGCCAATAATCTTTAAGGCTCGTTTGGTTTAATTTTTGGTTTAATTTTATATCTATATTATATATATTTTTATGGTTTTTGTGTATTTTTTTAGTTCATTGTTGTTTTCCTCAAATTTTTATTGTTTTATTATTATTATTATTAGTTTATGTGCTATTTTTTCAATTTGTATATTATTTTTTGTTTCTATGTTAAAAAAAACTAGAAACCAAAGCTAGAAACTATATCAAACATGCTCTTAGCTTTTTACACCGAGAGTGATATTGAAATTTTTAATCCCCTAAAGCAGTTATCTTTATAAAGTTTGTCAAAACTGCTATAACTAGAGTCAAGAGATTCCCCTTGTCTTATACCTTTAACTCCTTTAATTAACTTGAAGGATTCCTCATTCACCAGAACTCTATAAGAGGTAGTTGAAATGCATTCCTTTATCCATTTTATAAATTGTCTTGGAAATCTACACTCCTTCATGTTATTCACTATAACGGCCTAGTTTACATAATCATATGCCTTGTGTATGTTTACCTTCATAGCATAATTTCTCTGAACATGTCTTCTATTATATCCCTTCATAAGTTTCTATACCATCAATATATTTTCCCTAATCTATCTTCTTTTGATGAAGGACCTTACAAGCCATCAATCAATTTAGGAAGTACCTCTTTCATTTTATTAACCAAGATTTTAGCAATGATTTTGTATAGAATACTACAATACGTTATAGGTTAATAGTCCTTCAATAACCTTGGATTGGAACCTTTAGGAGCTAAACAAAGGAAGGCCTTACTTATTTCTCTTAGCATTTTGCCATTTGAGAAGAATTCAAGTACTACTTAGGCATTGAGCCCAAGGCCTTTCAGATATTTAGGGATAGCACAACCTACTCAATATCCTATTCAATGAAGGGCCTAACTAGGAGACCAGCATCTTAGTTAGCCAATTTTCTTTGTAGGATAGATTAAATGAGATTCTCATAATAGCTATCCTCTACTAGAGTTCCAATAGTTTTGGTAAAGGAGTGAAAAGCTTCATGTAGGAGTTGGCTTTGGTCTTTCACAATCTCACCTAACTCTCTTTATAGTGAAGCTATCCTATTGGTATTTCTCCTAGATAGAACAACCTTATTAAAGAAGGTTGTATTTCGATTACCGTCTAGAAGCTAACTAACTCTATTTCTTTGTTTAATAAGGGAGTGCCGGTCTTTTAGAGCCTGTCCATAGTTGTTAGTGACTCTTCTTTCTTCATGTAAAGGTTGGAAATTTGTGAGTGATCTGTAGAGTTTAAACTGAACTTGATTCAACCTTTCTAGAGCCAGTTACACTTTAGCTTGAGTGTCCCTACCTTTACAGCTATTCAATTTCTTAAGCTCCTCTTTGACCATACTGAGCTTCTTAACACACAAATGGGATTTGTTCCCACACACAAAGAGGATTTATTCCCATAAATAAGACTAGACATTCATGTTAAAACAGCATCCCTGTACCTTTATATTTTAGTGAGAAATTTATTGAACCTGAAGGGACTTCTTTTAGGTCTGGTGGAATACAAATTCTTTATAATTATGAGAGTTTGTCTGAGAATAAGTGGTATCTAAAACTGGTTAAACTCTCTAGGAATTGTTGTAGCCATTTATCATTAACCAAGGCCTGATCAAGTTTCTTTTTGATAAAACTTCTCCCTTGATAGTGATTTATCCAAGTATAGAAGCTCCCTTCCCCTTTTAGGTTAGTTACTTGGATCTTAGCTATATACTTCTTGAAATCCTCAGTGTAGTTCCTCAAACAAGTGTTGCCTTCAACTTCACTGGCATGAATTATACTATTAAAATCACTTGATAACATCCAAGGTTGCTAAACCAATTATGGTCATCTTATTATCCATTATATATTTTTTATGGCTAATTTTTTATTAGGGTAGTTAATGCCCCTAACATTCCAAGCTGTAAGCATCATTAAGTAGAAGAAGAAGAGACTTTAGCATTCCTCCTATGAGACTTTCTTCTACTAAGAGTTGGAAATTCCATCCAGTTTTCAATGCTACTATGTTCAACACTTCCTATCTTGTCTACTTCCTTGACCCTTTCCTATGTAGAACTAGCTATAGGTTTATTATCCTTCCTACTAGAACCCTGGAGTCCTACAAAGGTCTCTTTAACTTGATCTTCGATACCTTTTAGATTGTCCTCGCTGTCCAATTTCCCTTCTTGTTCAATAGAATTAGTCCCAGACTTCCTCTTGTTTTAAGCTACCTCAGGGGACTTATGTTCTTTTTTAAGTGTTCATAGATTATTCCTTGTTCACCTTGGTTGTCACCTCTTCTATCTACATTCTTGTATACCCTGAGTCTACACAATCATCACCCAAATTGTTCTCATCCTGATGGTCACCACAATCAATAGCCCCTTGATCTTTTAAAATGGTTGGCACTGTGACATTAAGAAGATCCTTACCCTGGATATTGCAGTCTTCTGCACAGCTACCTACCTTCATAAAAGATTGGGTTTCCTACTACGGATTCATTAAGCCCATCAACTCCTAACAACCTCCCTTTTTAAAGACCTATTTGATGGCTGCCACAGCTGACACCTATGTTTAAAAGTTGATTTCCACTTATAAGAAACATGAATCTCATCCTCCACCATGTTCTCCTTGTCATCCAGCTTTAGAATGGGGATTGTGTTGGGTAACTCTTAATTAAGCTTGGTATCAATGTATATTCTGGCATAGCCAATTTTACTAATATAAGCTATAATTTCGTCCATACAAAGTGGACAACTTATGTAACTTGCTAATTAACTAAAATTCACAGAAGAACAATACTCTAGAGTCACATTATAGAAATTAATCGATAATGGTATATGCTGAATTTTCATTGTTTCCATGTTCATACCTGGCCTCTACCTTTGTAAAAATAGAACTCTATTCATTATATGTCAAGATCCCTCTTCCAAAATTCGTAGCAATCCTTATTCATAGGATGTCTTGAATAGGAATAACTCCGATTCATTAATCAAGACATCAGTAAATCCTTAGTTTATCCAATGCTTAACTGCCCAACGCTTTACCACCTAAAAAGCTAGTCGTTTCTCCAAGAACAAGCCCACTAGACACAATTTCCATTTTGCAGTTCCTTGCTTTAGAACTTCCAATTGAGGGGCAGTCTATCCAGACTTAGCACCTTCATTAAAAGATTTATATCTCAACTTCTTTGAGGGGAAGTTGTCACCAACCACTTAGCAATAAGAGGGTTTTCTATTTATATTCTCTATAATAGATTTACCTAGTTTTGCACCTTCTGCAATTACTAACTTGGATCCTTGTGTGGTTATAGTTCTACTGTTACTTCCTCAAGTGATGGGTGGACATCCATAGAGGCCTTTACTGCCTTTCCATCATAATTTGAAGCACTTGCGTTTAGACACACACCATCTATATAAACATCTTATTTCCTTGTATAGGTGTAGATTCTGCATGCTCTTCCATAGGCAATGGGGAACCCTAAGAGGTCTTTACTGTCTTTTCAGCAAAATGCTTGGCACTATCATTAGGGCATATAGATCTAGTGACTTCAGTTATCTTACATAACCTTGACTCTACAGGTCCTAAGGAGAGAAGCATTTAGCAAATGCTAAGATGACTTTAAAGGTCCTCGAAGGGGGGGAACTCCCCTGGGTTAGGAGAAAAAACTTCCATTAAAGCCTAGATCCTAGTGCCTAATTACAGACATATGCAGCCTAGCGAGAAGGGAAGTTAGAAGGAAGATTGAAAATTTCCCAAAGCCGAATGCCACTTAACAACACAGCAGAGTCAAAAGTCGAAAAAGGGAAAAGGGAATGAAGCGCAATACTGTTAATAAAAGACAATAAAGGCGAGCCAATCTCAGGCGCTAGGTAGAGAAAACTAAGAGCTTCTCTCACTAGAATACCGGTTAACTTACTTTTAACGTGTGGCAATATTCTAAGAGAAAACCCTTCATATGCATATTTGTTTTCTTCAACAGTTGTTTCCTATAATAGTTGATAATAGAAAGATAAAAAAATGACATGCTATTTAACACAGCTTATATTATTTAGAGCAACTATAATTTGATAACTTCTACTCAACTGTTGTGCCCTACTCAATTACCTCTGTAGCTTTTTTCAGTGCATACCAATGAAATTACACCCTTACTTCAACCAAGTGAATTCATGCATTTTATGCATTTCTTGGGTACTATAGCTCGTAAACAAAATCTTACACCTCTAAATCATGTCAATTAGGATAAGATTCCTAGTGAACCTATTGGGGAATATGTTAATGTAAGAAACTATCTTATTAATATTCCTTTTCGATTTTATTATTAAATTTTAAATAAACATTGATTACATTGTAGAAGAGATATCTTCTGGCATTAGAAGGTAAAGAATGGACTTTGAATATTGTTGGAGATGCATGGAGATGTTATAAATCTAGATTAAAGAAAAAGCATTTTAAACAATATACAACAGATGTAGAAAGAATGGCTAATCGTCCTAACTACATAAGTATAGAAGTATTTAAGGAACTCATTGCTTATTGAACCACCCAAATGTCAAGGTATCAAAATTTTTAGTACTTTTTATAAAGAGATTCATAATATCTAATTAATGTGTTGTTTCAATATGTAGTAAATTGTTGAAAACAATATTTAAAATAGAAAGCAACAAACTAAAATACATACAGTTGGTCCTAAGAGTTTTGCAAGTATTTATTCTAAGTTGGTATGTTCTACAATGAGTTATATTTTATCAAGAACTATCTAAATTTTCTAAATTATTTCAAATTTCTATTTAACAATTGTTTTCATAGATAGTAAAATGAAATGGAGGATAAAATTCCACTCTTTAATGCTAAGAAGTATCTTGCAACTTATAAAAGAAGGCATGGAAAAGTGTACTAGCAAGCTATAAAAGTTATAAAAGAGAAAATTATAAGTAGCATTTTATCTTATAACAATTTTCTGTATTATTACTACTTTAGGTAGATTTATTGTTCATTGCATGTGTCTCTAATCTTTTAGAGTTCTTCTTTTTGTTATTGATTTGATTCATTAAGGTCAATTTGGTTGAAGAAGAACAAATGATTTTTATTTTATAGGTTCACATTGAAGACGTACAGTAAGAAAATGATAGTTAGAAACTTGATGAAGTTGTCATTGATATAAGAGTGATAAGGCTTGGTCATAGTAAACTATTTAGAAGAGGTGTGAAATCGTATAGCCTATCAAACATGCATTAGAAGAAGAGAAGAACCATAAAGTAGAAGTTGAAAAGGAAAGAATAAGAAATGAATTAGAATAAGAGGAAGTTGAACGTTTGGAACTTAAAAAGCAAATTAGAACAAGATAAAGCAGATAGAGAAAGAATGATAAAACAAATGTTTTCTTTCATTCAATCTCAACTTGGGCATGCCAACGCCACAAATATAGACATGATTTATAAATTAATTGTGCCTAGTCAATCAAGAAGAGAATATCAACATGAAGAACATGAGGTAAAAAATTTATTAGATTCACTCTTACTATACATCTAATTATCCTTTATATTGAGATGAATTGCATATTATTTGTACTTATTACTCATTAAATGGAGATCACAATAAAGTAGTTGCTATTTCATATTTTAGATATATCTATATGTTTATAAAAATAGTAATTTCAATATATTTCTTATTTTTTTAAGAAATTGATAATTAGGAAGTTAATGATGAATCAATCTTAAGTGCTTGTACATATTGGCTTTAATTTGTATTTTGATTGATGCACTTATACCGTATGGACTAGAAGAAAGATATTATAGGTGCATGGTTTAGTTAATAATTTTGGACTATTGTATTTTAGATGTGTTAATGGTTAAATTTCACAACTCTATATTTTGGCTATTTTATTTCGGATATATCATACATTAATGGTATTTTTAATATTAGATATTATTGTATTTATAAAGTATTTATAAATATTAATGTATATATTTTAGATATGTCATATATTAATGGCTATTTCATTTTGTTACTAATGAAATGATAAATTGTTACTTTTACTATTAGATATCGTTACCTAAAAAAATTAAATCGTTGCTTTATATTTATAGCAACATCACTTTAGATGATGCCAAGAAATATGTTGCATTGGACATAAAGAAGCAATAATTGTACTTTTTGCGTGTTTCCTAAAGCTATTTATGTCATAGTATCCCTTGATATTTTAAAGTCATTTAATGTATTCATGATGTTGGTCTTTTTGGCACATTAAGAGAATCGGGAGAATCTTCTTCATTGGACCTGTAAATAAGGGAGTTACATGAGAAATTATGCATCTGCAGGAAATAAAATCTTCCCAATGAGTCCATTGGATGCATATCTTGTACACACTCTTAGGCAACAAATTTCCTGGGAATATTACTTTCACTAGGATAGGGTCTGTACATGAACATATAAGAACTTGCAGAATGCTGAGAGCATCCTGAAAGTTTCCTTTGTTGATTTATCTTCTCGCGTTCATTAGTAGTAATAGCTTGCTTAGATATCTTATTGCACATTAACTTCAATCGAAGATCATTATAAGCAATTTCAAATTCTTTAGGCATATCAATAAACTGGAGTCAATGATTATAAATCATATGATGTTTTTCTTGCTTGCTTAATGGTCCTTGACACATGAGAGTATGTGTTAAAACAAACCCCTTTAATAGAATGTAATCATAAATACAAAGCCACACAAGAGTATGTGCAGGAATGAGCTAGCTAGATTTTGGATCCTCGACCAAACAAACCCCATTAATAATCTTAAGCTCTACTTACTAGAATTAATGAACAAAACCATTGTATTAAACTACTCACCATAAAATGAAAAGGGGAAAAATGAATCACTGTAAGAGTTGGCAATGTTAGTTACTAGCTAATGCAAGTACAAGTTTACACTTAAAGTACACATATTAAGATAACAGAGGATTATTATAGTAGCTTAAAGTGATCCATAAGACAAAGATTATGTGACGCTCCTACCCACTTCAAAACTCAATTCCTAATTCACAAAAATTCTCAAATTGCAACAACCCTAATTCCTCAATTCAACCACAATTTAAATACAAACCCTAAATTCAAAATTCAATCTAAACGTTCATTATAATAAATCCAATAAGTCAAAAGGAATCAACTTAAAAACGAAAGGGAGATAATTATTAATAAAATTAACGATTTTCAAAGTTAATAAATCCAATATCCAATCAAAACATATTACAAATCTCCACTATATCATAAACGAATCAACTTATCCCAAAATCAACAAAGATCTAACTAAAGCCGGTTCCTATGGCATTTCATAATTCACAAATCATATAGATTTTACATAACGCAATATTTTCAAATCACATAACTCACACAAAATCACATTAATTTAAATTTTCACAAAATGTATAAACAAGACATTATATTTTCATAAATTCACTCAAATCAGAATATATTCATTTTTATACAAAGGTTCATAAAGTATAATACATTTAAATCTTGTCTTCCACACAATTTGCATTTTTCACTATTTACTCAAATTCATATAATAGGATAATTTAATTTCTCAAAATTCATACAAAAATCCTAAAATCAAATTTTTACATAAAATACAAAATAAAGTATATTCTAATTAATCCTCTTACTTGAAATTTACGAAAACTTCGACTTCCTAATTAATCATGCCATCTTTCCGATTTATTGTCGACATCTAAATATTAGTAAAATAATTAGGCTAAATAAAATAAAACAAATTCTGAATTTATTAAACCACCCTTAACCTTCACTCAATTCTCAAAATATCCTAAATAAATACCTTTTTCCTATTTATTCCTCCAAAATATCAAAATTACAACTTATCCCTAAACTTTTCAAAATTTACAAATCTCTCCCAACTTTTTTCCAAATTTGGTATTTTCTCTCTCCTCTCCCCCTCTTCCCACTCTCACCTAAAACTCCATCTCATCTCCTCATCTTTT
>JAOXYD010050764.1:0-13338 GCA_028565735.1 Pinacopodium congolense | reverse complement strand
ATGAAACTTCATTTAACCCGACGGGTCAACCCGCGTTGACCCGACCTGAATTTGACCCAATCCGAACTCTACCCGACTTGAAATTGACCCAAACCCAAATTAACCCGACCTGAACCCGACCTGGTGTTAACCCGAAATGACCCGAACCCAAATCGACCCGACCTGAACCCGAATAGGTGTTAACCCGAAATGATCCGAACCCAAAATGCCCCAACCCGAACCCGACTTGACCCATCCGATTGACATCCAATCTCAACCTATAAAAGGAAACCTTGTTAAAATCCATCAACATCAAACCAAATGATATTATTATAATCACTCGGTTGCCAAAGAGGGACGAATCATTAAACCATACGTCTCTTTTAGTATATTCAATCGATCAAATTTTTAATATATATTGTATTCACTTTTTGAAATATGCAGTTTGCAAATTATCATTCTTTTTGCTTAAAGACACTAATCCCTACGGTGAAGAAGCGTTGATCTCCGACTTGATTTAAAAAATAAATTTAATTATATAATAATTTATCGATGATCTTTCATAATTATTTTTACATAAAATAAAAAATATTAAAATAATTAAAAATAATTTTTATAAAGTAGTTATGAAAAGTTACCAATTGTATTACTATGTAATTTTTCTCTTAAAAAATTACTCTTTTTGATATAAAACACGTGTTAAACGTCTATCTCATTAGGACATGCGTGTATAAATCTGGCGAATTGGAGGAGACGCGTAGACAACAAAGCCAACGAGAGATTATTTTCAAAGGGCTCTCATTCCACCACATCAGCCGTGACATGGATCCCATTTTCTATAAAAATAAGACAATCGGAGAGTATAATTTCAATCACAGTGAAACAATAAAAGGGAAAAGAAATTCCGAAGTATTATTGGTGAGCGCTTTATCCTAAGAATTAGCAGTGTTTCTTTTCGTATTATACTGGTCGGTATTTGTTGGTACGTGTTATACTGACTGAAAAATATTACGAAACTTGAGAAATTAGTATCAAATTCAAATATTGACTGGTACTAAAAAAAATTTAAATTTTTTATTTAAAAATTTTTTTAAAAATTATATTTTGATCTTTTTAAGTTTAAAGTTAAGTTTAAAACTATATAATATAATACATTTATAGAGTATTTTATAAAATTTATAAAATTTAAAAATTAATTTATAATTTTAAATAATTATTCGAAATGGTATCGATATTAACCGGTACCGATACAATACCGTTTTCAAAGTCAATCTAATACCGGTATCAGTACAATATTTAATACACTAAAAATTAATGCTAAAAAGTTTTTTGAGGGTCCAAAAATATTTGGTGGAATTTAGATATTATATCATAATTGAACAAAACAATCTGCAAATTTAGAAACGAATATAAATTTTATTGTTCTTGGTGACAATGGATTTTAATTCTACGTTGGCTTAGTAATATACAAGCAATACTATGCGAATCTTATCGGGAAGAAGACATAAAAAGATTAATGAAATATATCCACAGTGTAACCTCCATAAATTTTGTGAAGTTGAAATAGAATTGATAGAAATCAATGAAGATAATAGATATATCGATGGTGCCATGGGTATTTAAATAAGAAAAGGGCAAGTGAGAATCTGTTGCCTTGATGTAATATTTTCTTATGCATGATAACTATTTTACTAAATAAAATTAAGATTAGTTGTTATTAAAAAATATATTTTATTCTTATAAAATTGAAAAGATGAACAATGATTTTTTTAGAGCATTAAAAGAGATATTTAAGACATTCTCTTTCATCAAAAATTCAGTAAAAATAACAATTTAATTATGAAAAAAAGACTGAAAAGATAGATGATGCTTGAATTTGCCCTCACAAGTTTTCTCCAGGTCTTAATCTACCCAAAGATCAATATGGGCCTGTGGCTACAGCCAAGCCCACCTTAATGGATCTAATCCAAAATTGAAGAATAGCTTTATTTATGTTTATTTTTAATGAAAATGAAAGTTATATATAGTGTACCGGTTTCGTATTAATCTTGGTATTAGTACGTTAGAGTCGATGTCAATTAAAATTAGATACTATTTCGAATAATTTAAAAAATATATAAAATTTTGCTCAATTTTTATACCATTAAAACATAATCTTTTATTATAGTTTATAATAAATGTATTAAGATTGAGCTACTCTTTAATATTATATTTATAATGTGAAATTTTTGAAATGGTACAATTTTAAAGACAAAAAATTACATAATAAAAAACATCACAGTAACAATAATTTGTGGCGGCAAATACAATAAAGTGTGGCAAAAATACAATAAAGTGGAAGTGAAACTAAAACTAAAACATTTATATATTTATATTACATATATAATATTTAACAAATTTATTAAATCAAATACAAATGAAATCAAAATAATAAGAAAAGATGATAATCTTGAAAATTTATTCCATTATATATATATATATATATATAGTTAAATCATATTAGCCTCTCTTTTAATTGCCAGTCATTATTATTTAGGGCATCTCATTATCATTATTATTTAAATTCAATATACCAAATGATAAGTTAGTACTTTCCCATTCAAAATCATTTTTTTCTTCACTCCAAAGCTCAATATGCAAATAAA
The DNA here is from genome assembly GCA_028565735.1 of Pinacopodium congolense. Classification (NCBI taxonomy): domain Eukaryota; kingdom Viridiplantae; phylum Streptophyta; class Magnoliopsida; order Malpighiales; family Erythroxylaceae; genus Pinacopodium; species Pinacopodium congolense. Next base: position 10,714 of record JAOXYD010050764.1, on the reverse strand, counting down.
TCAGTATGATTAAGGTAAATTAGATCAATAGAATTCATTATTCTATTAAGAGTTATAGTAAAAAATATTATTAAATTATTAAGAACTTGTATTCAAATTTACTATAACAACAACAACAACAACAACAATAATAATATCTTAGGGCTTTAATTTATATTAAACAAATGCCATATTAATCCTAGTATAATACTTAAAAGGGAGATGAATTAAATCTTAAAAAAAATTATAAATTTAAATCATCTAAATCAATTTTTATGATAGATATATGTAATTTCTAAATCAAAATTGAACTTAAATAATAATTATACAAAGTCAATAATGCAAGTTAAAGCAAGTCCATAATAAACATAATTTGCATCATTAAAAGATTAGAAAGGAGAGAGTATAAATCAATTTTTATAGTGGTTCAATAAAAACAACTTTATGTCTATATCTCCTTCTTCTTCTTCTTCTTTTTTTTTTTTTGTTGATAAATATGCCTATATCTCCTTTCCAAGTTCCTACTTAAAAAAATTACTATCTCTAATAATCTTATTTAGGGTAAAGATAAACCCTTATAATCTTTTTCTAATTGGGTAAAGAGTAATTCTTACAAATTTTACTTTAAGGTGAACTATAATCTAATACAAATCTTACTTTAAAGAGAGTGACAAGTAATCCTTTCAACAATAATTTTAAGAACAAAATTTAACCCTTTCAACAATAATTTTAAGAACAAAATTAACTACCAAACACACAAGCTCTCATTCTCAACTTAAATATACACAAATAATATCTCTTACTTAATCAAAATAAGTTCAAAGGGTCTCAAAGACATAATAAATGTAAGTATGCAAATTTTATACTATCTCTTAAATTCATTTAACTCAAAACTCTTCTAATCTTTCTTAAGACACATTAATATTCATAAACATTGTTGCCTAACACTTAGAATATGTATTTATAAGCTTCCCAAGCTCAAAATTAGAGACACAATATAGCTGTTAAAAATCCTTAAAAAGCCATTACACAGTGTCCTTCACTAGCCATTATTTGTCTAGACATTCCACTGGTTGACCAATGCCATAGATCGATTGACTGGTCACTAATTGACTGATCCATTCTGAATTGTCGACCAGTCTTGCTTAAAGATTTCTATTGGTTGACCAATAAATAAGAATTTTTTGACCAATCTCCCATAAAAATGTCAACTGGTTGATTGGTTCCTAACACTGATGGATTGATGGTTTTGTAGAAACAATTTCTAAATTATGCAACAAATTAATTCAATCCAAGAACTACTAAAACAAATTTTTTTATTTCAAAAATAAATTCAACTAAGTTTCAAATACTCCTCACAAAGTTTTTAATGATCAAGATTCGTTAATTACAAAAAACTCAAAATGTCATAATTGATAAATTTTTAAACAAAAATTTCAAATTTTCAATTTAAACTCAATTCCAATCCATTCTCAAATATTTTAAAACCATTTATTTCACTTTAAAACTAATTTATAGAAGTTTCAAAACATTTTAAAGTAGTTCAAAACACTAAGACTTAAATTAAACTCAAACACAAAATATATCTTTGTTATGGAAAATTTTCATTCTAAACAATTTCCAAAAGTCTTTCAAAATTTCCTAAACTTTCTCAAACATCTTTAAAAACAATTTTCACACAAAATTTTAACTCAACCATACTTTAAAAAACCCTCAACCAAAATCAAACAACTTTCCAAAATATTTTAACACATTAAGAATTTTTCTTTAAAACAATTAACCAAGTTTCCTCTTGATTATAAAACTCTATACTAATATGAAAATTTACACCAAATCCTATTATGCAAATGATCATGCAATTAAAAACTCTTAACTGAAATGCTTAATCTATACCAAAAATCTTAAATTTAAACCATTATGCAAATGATGAGGCCTTTAAGCATTGAAAAAATCAAATTAAGATTTACGATCAAAATATAATCTAAACTTATTCAACCTTGATTTTCTTAAATTTTATCTTCTATTCTTGACATTTACTTGAATGCTTGCTTCAACATTTCCCTTTTTCTTTATGAATCCACTTCCTCCTTAGGCTTCATCATATTTTTTTAATACACATTTTACATTAAGTTATCTTTTCATTAAAAAATTGAAACATTAGTAATAAATATACTTTGCCATTATCAAAAGTACAAATAAGAATCTCCCTTAATTTAACATACTAGACCATTCAATTTTCTTGGGGTATAATATATATCATTTCTTTGAATTAATGAACTCAAATGTGTTCTAATTTTTTCTCTCGTTTGCGCCTACACATTAGCTAAGAAATTGAATCACACACTTTTGCAATTTCGTAACATTCTCTCTAAATTAGTTCCTGATAATGATGCATTTTATGGTATTTTTATATTTATTTAAATATAATTTCATCCCTTTTTTTATTTTTAAATGTTTAATCTATGTTCATTTTGAGTATACATAGAGTATTGTTCATTGGACACAAATATCAATTGAAAAGATCAAATTTAGAGAAGAATTGGAGTAAAATGAAGTAAAAATCTGTTGGATAAATGATTGTTTCTATAGATTGTAAATGACGTCATTTAAGTCAAGCAAACTTCCACTGAACCACATTTTCCAAAATCTTAAATGGTGATTCAAACGAGAGTCATTAAAGGGTTGTTAAAGGTTATTTATGACATTGCCTTACTCCAAATCAAAGGGTAAACTTGACCTTCCACTCCTAAATCATCTTTAACCCTAATGAAAGACTATCTAAGGATGAAATGAACTAAATTTTTCCTATTTTTGGCCCCTATTTGAGCAACCTTCATTTTCTTCTTATTTTCCCTTAGGGTTTAGTTTCTTACACCTCTTTTCATCTTATTTTGGATTATATCATTAGGTTTAGTTATTTAAGTGCAGAATATTGGTTTTTATTTATGTTATTGCTACTATTTTGTTATTTTTGTTTTATTTTCATGTATTTTGTTTGGATTTTTTTTAGATACTTGTTGAACACTTAGTTTTTGATAATTTAATGCTAAATCTTTAACTTCCAACCTTATGTTTCTTGTTTTCTTCATGTCTCTTGCAATTTTAGTTTATCTTCTTGTTAATTTCAATAGGTTAGCTTAGTTTTATTTGGGTAAGAAGACATTTAATGGATTAATGTAATATAGTTGTGAGATTTAAATTAAGTTTTAATGGGTTTTGTATTTTTATACTATGATTGAGTTGAAACTCCATATTAATACCAAGAATTAAAGATTATATTGTAAGATTGGTTATCGGTAATTTCGAGTTTGATTGCTAGATTTGGCCTTTTGACCCATAATTGCCATTAACGATTACTATAGTTAGCAATAGGTCAATTGATTTTGAATTTAAAACTTAATGAACTTAGCTTAAAGTTTCAATTATTTAGGTTATATGATCTAAACTTGTAAGATTATATCTTTAGTTAGTTATTTCCTAATTCTTAATACTGTTGTGCTACTAAATCTAAAGAGTTTGTTTTAGGATGTCACTTTTGTTTTAAGTTGTCACGTAAATAGGAATATTTTTAGAACTTGTTAGATTTATTTAAAATTAGAGGAACTTATGACATAAGAGTTTATTTGTATTTATAGGCTAACATCTTAAGTATAACACAATTTATATATTTTCGATAATCAATTATAATTCATGAAAATACTGATAATATTTTCTACTCAACTTTTCATTAACATTATTTGTTTCTTGTTATTTTGTTTTCTTATTTTGGTTATTTTAATTTTTTTAGTTTTATTTTCTAATTATTTTAATTCCATAGCACCATGGGATTTTTAATTTTTTTGTTTATTTTGCACAATATTTGAAATAACGAAAAACATTACCAGTTCTCTGTAGGATCGACTCTGACTTGCCTTACCACATAGTTAGGTTAGGTTAAGTATTTATTACTTAGTAATCTATGACAGACTTAACTAGTCCCACCATAACTAAATTAAGTGATTATTTTTCAAAAACAAGTAATACGAGTAGAGAAATATGTATCTAGTTTTAGTTTGTTTCATTAACTAATTGTAATGCACATCTTATAATCATTAGACATATTCTAGTATGCTTCTATTTGCAAGATAAGCAAGTTCTGCATGATTTCAATTGAAACAATTGGTGTAATGGTTAAAAGCATTCCACTGTTAACTTTAATCTTCGAGAAAGTTGGTTTGAAATACATACTCAAATTAAGAAATGTATTGCCACTAAATAAAGGAGAGTAAAGTTGCTTATCTTACCACTCGTTAATGACAGTTAGATAAGGCGTATACAAGGAACCATACTTTTAAACTAATCTTGATTGTTTCCTTTACGGAAAAAAGTATATTTTGCCTCCTAACGTTTTTAAAAAGGTTTAAATTGCCCCCTAATATTTTTTAAGGTATTACTTTACCCCTTAATATTTGTAAAATGATGTATTTTGCCCCTTAGCGTTTACAAAATGGTGTAAATTGTTCCTTTAATATTAATTTCGTTAAAATTTTACTAATTGCTTTCTTAATAATTAGTTAATAGTTCATTAATAGAATATTGACATAATTCACATTTACCTAACAAGATATTAATGAAATTAGCATTAAGGGAGTAAAATGTACCATTTTGTAAATGTTAGTGGATAATATGTACGATTTTATAACTTTAGGGGGCAAATCATATCATTTTACAAACATTAGGAGATAAAGTGGTACCTTAAAAAACGTTAAGGGTCAAATTAAACCATTTATCAAATGTTATGGGGCAAATTATACCTTTTGGCTTTCCTTTGCCTTTTCCACAGTATCATAAAAGTAATCCATTATCAACTTTTCATCATTCAACCATATAAATGCTCTGATCAAAGGCTTATAAACTTACATGGCAAATAAATATTGGGACCAATATTCATGACCCTCAAGCTTAATTTTAGAACCATTAGTTCCAACAGTAGACTAGGTACATGGATATGTAATACATTTATCAATTATAAACATTTCCATAAGCTCCTTCTTCAATTGAATACAATACTAAAGTGATAAGAAAATGGTCACAAATCTAGTAATGACAATGGCATAATTCTTATCATATGTGGAAATTTTCCTTATCAAATTCAAAATGTATACACCATTATAAATCAATTTAGTAATTCTTTTTTCTTTCTATACAATTTCATCAATGATAAGAATGTATCTACTATCTCTTATTTTTTTAACATTAAGTTCTTGACTTCTTTATAACCAACATCATATTAATGATAAATTATATAATATTCTCATACTCTACATTATTCCCAACTTTATAAAAATTTTAAGACAAATGTCAATATTTTTTTTATAAAGCCCTATGTATTAATTAACTTTAAAAATGTTAATCCATTAATAAAATAACCTAAAAATCATAACATGGTCATATCTCTTATATTTTGAAATCTTTATACACGACTAAACATCTATAGGTTGCCTAACTTATTCTTCTTTCATTTAAATATATTTTTATTTCAATGACAAAATTGCTTAAAAGATTATTATCATTGACATATTTTGAAGCACTTAATAGAAATAGGACCAAAATGATATTAATATTCAATGTAGTCACCACCTCTCTGACCAGGGAAAGATAAAGAAAAAATTTGATAAAAAAGGAACTAGAAAGGACGTAAACTATAGAATCAATTTCAAGTGTGAAATTATGAAATAAGAAAAGTGTTAAGACTATTAAAAATTTAGAGAGTTTACAGGAAAGATAAACTTAGATATGAGGGAAATAAAAGCATGTTAAAGAACTGAAAATAGAACATGAGGTTGAAGATTTAGGAGTTAGAATTTTATCTAGGTCTTGAAATAAACATTTAAATTGATATTTAAAGCTTGAAATGAAATTTTATACGTGTGGATGAAAGCTTAGGGGATGTTTAGTTGAGTTGTGAGTTGTAGTTTTTTGTTGTGGTTGATGTATTTTTATATTGGTTATTGTGCTTTTTTTTATCGATTTTTGTGATGTATTAGGTGTACTTTTGGAGCTTCGATTACTTTAAACTTTTGTGGAGTGCAAGAGCATTATGTGAGGAGCCTACATACCAAAATTTCTGGCAATTGGAGCTGTATAGAAGGAGTTAAAGCTTAAAAGGAGAAAGGGGCAGAAGCTATCAAATTCTGGGATAAAAAGGAAATTGTAAAATTATTTCTTTTTTATAGTTCATATGGGAGATTTTGACGAAATTTCCCCCACAACATCTCCAAAACCCTAGCACCCCTCCAAGACATATATAAGAGGCATAAAAAGCATGAGAGGGAGGCCTTGACATTTTTTGAAGCTCTCCATTAGTTTTACAGTCGTCTTTGTCTTATTTCTAATTGATTTATTTCTTACTCTAAACCTTATATACTTACTGTTCTTGATGTTTTTCCTATTTTTTATGCATTTATTTTATGTTATTCCTTATTTATGTTGTGCTTGGTTTATTTTTATATGGAATCTTAGTTTTTAATTAATATAAGTTTTATTTCTTTTATGTTCCAGTGTATTCTCATTATTTGGGTCATTGGTTATGCGTTATTGTTTATTTTTTTGTATTTTCAGTTTGTGTTTTGCGTTATTTTCATGATGTTAGGTTAGTTGTGCTGTGGGTTGGAAGATATTGATGGATCTTAGGCTTAATAATTGTGAGAATTGTATTGAATTGAATTGAATTGGGTTTTGTGATTTAGGTTAGGATTGAATCGGGATTCTGCATAAATGCCATGAATTAAGGATTAAGGCTTAGGATTAGCTACCCTAGGTATGATTCTCAGTTTAATTGCTAGGTGGTGACTTGTGATATGTAATTGTCCATAGTTAATACTGCAAGTAGCAATAGGTTGATTGGGTTTGTAGGTAAACTTACTTAATTAATCTAGGATTACATTTCTCTAGGTTACATAGTCCGAGCTTATGTGACCATGGCTTAGGTTAGTCATTCCCTAATTTATTAATGCTATCGCATCCTTAAATCTAGAGAACTTATTCTAGGTTGCCTCGTGGTTAGGGGTAGGATTTCTATCGTATAGGACCTATCTAAATTTGGAGGGACTAGGGGTTTGAGAGCTTGTTCAAACCTTTAGGCCAGCATTTTAGACAAGTCACAACTTATATGTTTCAAGGATTAATTATAAGTCTAAAATTCATTATTTATCTTTTACCTAACTGTCGTATTTATTATTTGTTTCTTTTTTATTTGCTTCTGTCCTTTATTTGTCTTAGTGTTAGTTTTGTTGTCCTTTCTTTTCCTTTTAGGAAACATTAGAATAGCATTAGCATACCCTAGATCCCTGAGGATTCGATGTTGACTCACCCTTGTTACTTAGTTATGTTTAGTTAGGTATTTTATTATTTGATAGCTTACGACGAGCTTACCAAGTATATTCTCAGTCACGAAGCTTAATTAGAATTTGTAAAGACTGACAAAGAAGAAAAGTTGAATAATGTATGAAGATTAATTAAGGAGCAAAGCTGAAGGATGTATAAAGAATGAAGAAGGAGTAAAGGCTCATATAGCTTAGTTGGTGCCATTCACTAAGGAATGGTAGACCCGATTGACCAACTAAAGGTCAGTCGACCATACACTGCTAATCGATCAACCAAATGACAAGATTATAGAGCAAAAGATCAAGAACAATCATATTTTTACAATGATAATAAGAGATTAATGTGATGAATGTTGAAGATCCGTTGCAACAGCTAATTGTAAGGATTAAGGGTATAAATATGTGTAATTAGTATAAGGATAACAATTGAAGTATTCTAAGTTATCTGAGCATTTTGAGAAGTTTGTTGAGCCTATTTTGCTTTGATCGAGTATGTGAAATTGAGTGAGGGCTGTCTTTATGTATCTAATAATTATTGTGTATCCATTGAGTATTGAGAGCTCTTTTTAGGATATCAAAGTGATTTCTGAGTAAAATACTTTTTAGTATGTTTCGGTGAGATTATCCTTGAGCTTTAGAAAGAGAATGAGAGAAGGTTATCCTTAAGCCCTAAAAGGAGCTTGTAATTGAGTAAGTTGTAACCTAAATTGGTGGTGTATTTCTTCCTTAGTCTTCTTAATTTTACATATTTATTTCATCTTGTTTGTGTATTGAAATAATTTTTATTTATCTTTCTACAATTTAGATAAAGTGTTTATGATTTTAAAAAAACATTTATTGCCTAATTTACCCCCCTCTTAGGTGCCATATAAGAAAAAAAAATTCCCCCCCTTTTAATGATGAAAAAAGATGTGATATTAAGAGTATATAAAGTACAAAACACATATATGCAAAACATTTCTCCTAAATGCTACATGAATTATTAAATGATATCACTATCCCCTTTTTACTTAAAACTTATATCTATCCTTAATACAATACAACTCTCTCCCCATTTTAACATCATTACAATGAATACCAATTGTTAATGAAAACATTTGTTAAATACATATCGCTTGAAAAAAAACCATTTGTAAGAAAAAGAAATTAGTTGTTTAAAAATAATCAATTATTATGAGAGAGATCTTAAATTTTAATACCACTTGTATAAAAATAATCAAGTTCTAAAATCAATTTCTAAGAGAAACTCCTTAATTATTCCATGCATTAAGACTATTTTATTCCCCTTAAAATGTATGCAACGATGCATTATGGGTCAAAAAAGCATGGAAATTTATTAAACAACATCAAATGCATCACAAAATATATGGTAAGCATCTTTATTCTCCAATAATATATATTTTCCTACATTATGCATATTATACATCAAGGACTTCTTATTTTTTTCATTTTTATCTACCAAAAATGTATATTATGCACAATTATGCATATTATGCATTAAAGTATATATTTTTCATGAGAAAAACATAATCATATATTATGCCATGAAATGACATATTTTCTCTATATTATACATGTTATGCATTAAAATGGAATAATTTTCAACTAAATTACACAATTAACGTATTATGCTTAAAAATACAAAAAAAACCATTAAAAGGATTTAAAAACTTAACTCCCCCTATGTGAAACAACTAATATCACATAAACTTGTCAAAACATTTGAAATATGCCAAAAGGGGTACTCCTCCTAAATTTATGCCATAAATAACGTTTAATCACATAAGGGGAAAGTATATATTTTGAAATATTTTCAAAAATATGTATAATTTCAAAGATTATACCACTTGTAAAAACATGAAACCTATTTCAAAAATCATTTTATCAAAAATGAGTGATGCATCAATTCAAAGAATCATTCAAAGATTCTAATATAAACTGTAAAAGATATCAATCATTTTGTGAAAAATATCAATTGTAAATTACACTAGTTGTACAAATGATTTCAATTGCAAGGGTGATATTGGCAAGCTTTGTCATAAACTACCAAATAATAAAATACCTAACTAATATAACTATGTAGCTAGGGAGAGATAGGGTTGATCCCACAGGGAGCTAGTAGTTTTTTGGAGCTATTTCTAATGCTGCACAAAAAGAAAAGAAAACAAAAACAAACGCCTAGAATTGAACGACATTAAAATAAAGAACACAAATCAAATAAATAAAAACACAAATAACAAATACTTAAAACTGGGAAAAAGATAAATCTAGGATTCTAGATTTATAATTGATTCAAAAAAAAGAAATAGTGATTTTTTAAGATGCTAGCCTATAGGTTCGAATAAGCTCTCAAATTCTCAATTCCTCTAAATTTAGATGGGTTCTATACGGTAAAACCTATCGCTAACCACGAGACAACCTAAAATAAGCTCTCTAGATTTAATGACGCGATAGCATTAAAAAACTAGGGAATGACTAACCTAAGTCATGATCACAAAACCATGTAACTTAGAGAATTGGGATCCTAGATTAATTAGGTAAGTTTACCTACAAACCCACTTAACCTATTGCCACTTATGGAAATCGCCAAAGACAATTACGTATCACATAGCTCAATCCTAGAAATTGAACTAAGACTTACACCTAGGGTAGCTAATCCTAAGCATTAATCAGTAATTCATGAAATTTATGCATAATCCAAATTCAATCCTAACCTAAATCACAAAGCTCATTCAATTCGTAGTCAATTCTCACAATTATTCATCCCAAATTCCATCATTAACTTCCAACCCAAGACTAAACTAGCTAAACATTACTAAAATAATTATAAAAAACTAATAACAGAATAAAATAAATGTTGGAAAATAAATATAACACTAGAAAATAACAAACCCAAAGCTAGAAAATTAAGAACAAAACTCAACTTAACAAGAACAAAGTAATCCATTAACAAAGAACGATAACTAAGGTTTAACATAAGTATTTACATAAAATACACCAAAAAAGCTAATATTTAAAGACTAAAACAAGAAATTAAAAGAACAATAACACAAGAAATGGAAAATAAAAATAAAAGAAAGAAAAATAAACTATGAACTAAAGAAAGTAAACTAAGAAAAACAAAAAGAAGAAGATGGAACCATGAACCAACAACTATCTAAGATGGAGCTCCTAAAAACTAAGAAAAGAAAAGAGGACCTATCTTCATGCAAAGGCCAAGTTACATGTTAGAAGGTGGGGTTTTTTGGTGTTTATTTGATGGAGCGCCTTTCTTTCAAAGTAGGAAACTTCTCTCTGTTGAACCAAGGGAGGTTCCAATCTTGGTTTTGATGATAACAAAACATGATTAATCACTAATGGTTTAAGTTTAT
>JAOXYD010050753.1:0-13339 GCA_028565735.1 Pinacopodium congolense | reverse complement strand
TTTAATTTTTAATTTTTTAACATAAAAATTAATAAAAAACATCATAAAAATCGAAAAAAACATACTAATACAACATAAAAATTAAAACAAGTAATATAAAAATTTATAAAAAACCCAAAATTCAATAAAAAATATAATAATCACAATCTAATATTACAATTAAATGCTCAATCAAACAGCTTCTAAATTTATAATACTTTGATGGGTTTCAATATAGTGACGTAGTAGATGAAGGAAAGTTGAGATCTTTTTTATTAAAGGTCCTATAAATCATATGTTCTTTAAAATTTTTAATAAAAATAAATTTTCTGTTGAGAATTTGTAAAAACTTTTTATAACTTAATTATTTAATAGATTAAAAAATAAAATTGATTGGATTTTTTTTATATACTTAATCATGACAAGTTTGTTTATTTTCGAGAAAATAAGATGGTTCTCCAATTCCAACGTAAGAAAAAGCCTAATGAAGGGGAAGATGTCCGGTGTCTAATGGGCCCACAAACCACCAAATCCCTTCGATGAAGTGAACAATGAAGATATGTGTCCTAACGGTTCCAATGATTGCCCTAAGAAAGCTTTACTGCTTTAGCCTTTCAGTTGTTTTTTCCTAATTTTTTTAATATAACTTTTACTCCACTCCTAAAAAAAAAAAGGTCTCTTAAAATTAAAATTAATGTCTCTAGCGCGTAACCAACACGTGTGGATGGACACAGGTGGGACCCAGAAACTAACCTCAGCCAACTGTAAATCCACCGTCACATCTTCGCCGTACTACCTCCACGTCAACTCCTGCTGTCACTAATTTATTGGTGGCCCTTATCCTCTCTCCGTTGAATTCGCCCAACACAATTATTATGTTTTGACATGTATAATTTGTTTACAAATAAGTTTCAAGGCAATAATCAGTTTTCTTTTACCTTTCTTAGCAATTAAGAAGTTGTGTGTATGTATGAGAAGTTGCTGCTAGAGTATGTATCAACGAGTAAATAATTTAAATAAAAAATTTAAAAGTAAAAAATATGGATATTTTTAATTTTATTTATTTTAAATAATAATTTAATTATTTTCAATTATTTTAAAAATATATTAAGATCTTTATTTTAATTTTAATTGTAATTTTTGTTAAAATAATTGGAAAAAACTTTGTAAAATGCCAATTTTATAGTTACGTTCCTAATACTGAAGTATTTTTAGTATTTCAAATAATAAAAATATTTTTTAGACTAATTAAAAGCTCCAAAAAAGTTTATGTCTCTTTACCAATTAAGAAGCTTTGATAAACCTATTTATTTTAAAAGGAGAGGAAGAAATGACTGGGAACCACTAAACAAGTTGTTTGAGAACCGACGTCAAATTAAAATGCATGGCAACTTGAGGTGCCACCATCTTCGACGATTTTACAGGTTTTCTTTTTCTTATTGGTAAGGAGGATTTGCTGGGGTCCAATTTTATTTTCCAAGTTTCATGGGACAAGGAGATAATATGAGGTGGCCAGAGATACTGGGAATTTGATAGTTCATTGCATTATGACCTGTACGGTCCTTGAGTATCAAAAAATGGGGTCTGGTCGAGATATGCAAAAATCCAGTTGACGTCGTGGGTATGCAAAAGAATTGATAAAGACGGTGACGCTTGATGATTTGTTCCATTTCTCAACCAATTACAGAGCAGAAAAAGGAGGAATTATTGTTGCATCGCTTTCCACACGACTGGCTTGGCCTCACTTATAACATCACCAATTCATGGGTTTTGACTTGTTGAAACTCTTAATTCTTTCGTTGTTTCAATTCTTCTTATCTTGGAGGAGATAAAGAAATGATGGAGATGCAATTCCATGCTCTACGTATACTCTTCCCAATTATATGAGCGTCGATTCCCAATTAAAGAAATAGGATTTCATGATATCGACTTCTTCTTCTTCAACCTTGACATGATTACTCCCCCCCATATGTATGGCAAGGGCAAGCTAGACCCTATTCTTGAGTGGTGGTCTCTTTCAAATAGGATATTTTTCTTTAGGTTGTAAAATTTGAAAAGTTTTCAATTTAAGAAGGAAAAAAAACAAGATCTTGTCATTTATTAAATAAAAAAGTTTTAGGAATTACTAGTTTTATAATATTAAAATCTAGTTGGACCAAAACAAAAATAAAAAAAAGATTGAATTTTTTTAGTAATATGATTGTGTGATCCACCTTCTTTCTTATTCGAGATACTATATGAATGAATCAATTAATAACTAACAAGTTCAAATTAAAGTAACAAAAAAATTAGGATTTATAGAATATAAAATTATCGATTTTCCAATAATCTTCATTTTTTTATAATAAGGTATTTTTGTCATTTTCTTTTACTTTATTTATATTATATTGAAATGTTTATTATATTATATTATTTATTATTAAAATTTTTATTCACTAGATAGATTAAAGAGAGAAATGATTTGTAAACTTAATTTTTTAGGGAAGTGATTGACCAGAAGAAATAAATAATTGAAACAAAGTGGGATACCCTATTTTTATAAAAATAGTTATAATTTCATTCATAAGCTAACAGATTTACACATAATTATGGTATTTACAATTTATTCAACTAATTGATGAACAAAAATTTTCATTCATGAATGTATCATAACAAGCCTTTGAGTTGAAGCATATTACACTTTCTTTTTCTTTTCGAAACAAAGCTTATCTTCATATGTCATAGTACATGCAAATAAACGTCGAAAGACTTTTTATCTTATCTTTCTAAGATCTTGAGGGATTGAAAATTTCACTAAGGAATGAACTTGAGTTTGAATTTGAGTGAGTTTTAGTGACGAGACATTAGTGAATGTCTAAAGCAAAAAGATAAAACCCATTTTGAGATACTACAACTAATCAACTTGTCCTTCGAAATCTTGGAGAAACTAAGCTAGATACTCGAGATGTCATTGAAGAAAAGAAAATCTAATATTTAAAATTTTTATCTATCTCTTAGTGAAAAGGGTGACAACACAATTGACAAGAAACATCAACCATCTACTTTAGGGATAATGGGATTAGACATTGTGCTTAGTTCTCATTAAATTTGACAATAATTTCCAAGTTGCTATTGGACAATGATGAAATGATAGGCAGCTTGGAACTTGATGTTAACGGACCAAGATTAACACACTTGTATCATCCTATGTCCCTACGGGAAGCACCCCACGTTCCTTCCTCCTAGACCAAGCAAAAGGCCATTTTCCACTTAAGAGAGGTGGTCTATTCAACTCGATGAAGCAGCTTAATGTATCCCACTTATCTTCTTAAAAAAAAAAAAACAATTAGATGCAACATTAGCACATGCACTTGCCTTTTGTACTCTTATTAAACCTTCAATGAACTCTTATTATCTTTAATCATTCCAATATGGAAAGAAAAATCTCGACTGGTCCTTTTCGTTGTTTGATAATGCTTACCTCATCTTCGTCACATTAACTCAGTAGTCGTAATGATTAATACAAACAATATGTTAGAAGATATTTTCAGATAATTTTAAAGAAAGAGATTTTTAAAAAGATGAAATTATAAAAGAATGTTCATTTTTTCACTCACATTTATTTTAATTTAGAAGATCAAATGCTTGGAATAATGGGTTTATTCCTTTTGACTTGTAATAGATGGTGGATGATCACCTTTTGCTTGTAAACTAGCGTGGGATGAGAACCAACTTTCAATCACAAGTTACGTCATTGACCCAAATTTAGGCGATAATTAGACTTGTAATGAAGTATAATGATATGCTTTTCTTTTCTCTTTCGGAAATTCATAATGATACGTATTTATTCTGAATGCTTGGAAGGGCAATAAATTTGTCTTAATCAAACTAATAGTTCTTCGACACTTCACGTCAAGTTCTAATTGGAGATTTCTTTAACAGATTCTCATGGCACATAGGTCAGTGTGTTCAATCTTAAAAATGCATTATCTTCCACTAATCTATTAAAGTTTTATGTGAAACCTATTGGTTTATACTATTGTAGTCAATCTGTTGGGTGTAAAATTACTTGTATGACATTGTACATTTATGTAATAAAAAGCATTATTTATTTTTATATGTTTGTTAATTTTATTTAATTATTAATCATAAAGATAAAATTCTTAGGATAATTATTGTATAATTTCAAATTATAATGAGATTATAATTTGAAATTTAAATTGCATATTTGTATTATTCTTAAAATGTCTCTAGTCATAATTTTATCAAAATTGAGTATTAATAAAATAGTTAAATTAGTATACGTTATATTTTTTTCTCATGAAAAAAAAATAATCGATCTCATTGATTCAAATGTAGAGATACTTAAATAAACATGTTGGTACTCTTTAGAGAATAAGTTCACTCAATTAACTCGATTATGAGGATTTCAAATGGAACATTACTTCTATGTTTGTGGATTATCTCACTATGATGGTTGTATAATTGATCCTTACACTTGAAATTATCAAAGTTATTTCATATAAGAATTACTATATTTTGATGCTATTTATGATATATTCTTTGGAGTAGTCCAATTCGGTAGCTATTGGATAGTATGAACTATCTACAAATAGATGAATGAATCAATAAAGAATTCGTCACCCTAAAATAATTAGAGAGAATGTTTCATTATTCTTGATTAGTAGTGATTTGGAGATCTCTAGTTAGAGAAAAGTGAGATTTGAAAAAGTTATTTTTCAAATATCAATTATAAATCATTTACTAATTAGTAAGAACGAATATAATTAAATTATTTAAAGTAAATACTAAATTTATACTTTAATTCCCATTGGAACATTAAATGACGAAAAGATTAAATTATATATCATAACCATGCATGAATAGTTAAGTCAAGCTACTTTGACATTTGTAATATTTGGATAGTCATATCATATTGCTAGACGTCGATCATGATCTATGATTATAAATTGTTTAATTACATAAAAAAAATAAAAGGATTTTTAATTTATCTAATTCTAATTGTGAATTTTAATTATGATTTATAATCATTTTCAACATATTATGAATCTAATGGGTCACACATAAATGGTCTACTAAAAGGAGAGAAAACTTATTAATTAAGTTAAACTTAATTGCAAAATTTTAAAAACTTCAAGGTACAATATGTGATATATGATCTTATTATAACTATTTTGTAATTATGATTAAAGTTTGATTTTATTTGTAATATTGAAAAGTATAAGAATATGAAAAATAATTTTATAAAAGGAAGAAAAATAAAAAAATAGTTAGCATTATTTCATTCTTCCTCTCAAATTAGATTTGGATTCTTTTAAGTTCGATCTTTGGATACTGTTAGAGGATGGATAATTGAAGGTTTGTGAATTGACGAATTTGCGAAGGAAAGGAAGATTTACAATAGGAAATCAAAAACAGGTTAATATAACTTTGTTATTTTCTTATTATATGTTTCAAATTAAATATTGTTAAAGATGATACTTAGAAAATTTTTTGAATTTATTCTACTACGCTTAGATTTGATCTTGATATTTTTTCAAATAGTGGTATTAAAGCATACTTTAAGGAATTTAATTTGATTCATAGGCTTGGTTTTAATACTTAATTTGATACATGTAAGAGTCACATGGTTTTATAATTGTGGTCAAATTTTAGAAAAATTATAAATATGTGATATGTTGTGTTTTTGAGATTTTATGCCTTCAATTTGTTGTTTCATATTCTAGCAATGTTCTAGATATATTATTGATTTCAAAAGTGTTTTGGAACTACTTTGTTGCCTGCTTTATTTTTCTGTTCATTGTCTTATGATAGCATATGAAGATAGTTTCTGGGAATTGTATTATAAGTGCCTTGCATGTTGTTTGGAAATGATGCATGGAAGTATATAATTCTTGAAAAATATTTTCTTGTCGTTATGGAAGAGTTCCATGCATGACTGCTGGTTCTGTATTTTTTGGTTGATCTAGCAAATGTTTTTGAACTATTATGTGTATTTATATCCTTAAAAGTCGTTGCTTAAGCTTGTATTTTCATTTTCTAGAAATATCATATTTTATGTTTCTTGAAATGGTTTCTATTATGTGTTTCTTGGAAAAGTTGATGAATAATGATTCATGGTTTTCTAGAAATATTTTTGTTTTAATCCATCTTGGATTTCTTGACATTTGATAATCCTATTTCTGAATAATTGAAAGTTTTTTCAAGTTGGTTTTCATAAATTCAACGTTTGTTGTTTTTAGGTTCTTTAATGGCATAATGCATTAATAGTTTACTGAAAAAAATGTTTATGATGCTTTTAAAAATGAGCTATATAACATATAAATCTTTGATTAAATTAAAGTTGGAAATTAAAGAAGAAGAAACACAGCAGACATGGATAGGTATTAGAGGAGTTTTAACAAACATTTAGTATGGGTTTCATACTTATGTTTAATTATGCATTAAACTCAGATTATTGTTAATGATGGGATGAGTTTTTGTTCTTTGATTAAAGCCATTTTGAATAGGTGTTAATGGCCTAAAAATCGAAACAACGACAGTATGTGTTGCCACTAGTGTGAAGAGCTCATCGCCAATGGCGGTGCTCTCCCTCTATAGAGAAGCTTTCTCATTTCTCTCTTTATAGATCATTTAAGATCTATTTCAAAAATAGTTTTTCACACCCATAGAGATGACTGGCGTGGAGGAGGCACGAGACATGACAGCAAACGTGCGGCAGTAAAAACCATAAGATATAGAAAAGAAAAAAAAAGAAATGAAACAAAAAAAGGAACTAGGCTTTCGTCTGGAGAAGAAAGGGCACGTGCAACGAGCCCAAGGTGTTGCGCCTCTTGATGCTGTTGCAAGCGCCAATAATGATCTTTTTTTTAGTTTTTTTGTTAAATTTAAAATGGTTTAAATTAGTTTAAATTAATTTTAATAGGATTAAGATTAAATTAATTTAAAATCCTAATAAATTTAAAATTTTATGTTTTTTATTTATTAGGAATAACTATGAAATATAGTTAAAATTTTTAAAAGTTAATTAATTAAATTGAATTAATTAACAAATCAATAATTAGAATCAAATTGGTGTAAAGGAGGTGTGATGCATGGCAGCAAACGGGTGGTGGTAGAAATCAGAAGATTTAGAAAAGAAACAGAAAAAAATGAAATTAAAAAAAAGAATTAGGCTTTTGTTTGGAGAAGAAAGGGTGCGTGTAACAAGCCTAAGAGGCAAAAGTTATCTTCTTTTTAGTCTTTCTGTTAAATTTTAAATAGTTTAAATTACTTTAAATTAAATTTTTAATAGGATTAAGATTAAATTAGTTTAAAATCTTAACAAATTTAGAAATTTTGTTCTAAATTTTGAAAATTGTTTTCAAAAGATTTTTATTTATTAGGAATAAATTTACAATTTAGATTAATTTTTTAATAGTTAATTAATTAAGTTAAATTAGTTAACAAATCAACAATTAGAATAAATTAAAGTGGTATAGTTATCTTTTATAATTAGATTATGTTAGATAAATTAATATAATGAGACCTAAAAATTTTTAAATCTTTTATTAAAATATTAAGTATATATTTAGAACATAATTAATGTCTTCCACTATTATATAATTAAACTAGAGTTATATTTATTGTTAGACTTGTTGAGTAAATTTAAGGTCGCTTTAATCCAAATATGTTTTGTTATATAACATTGGGTCCTACTTAACCAAATTTATATGATTTGGATAAGCAAATTTATTATCATATTAAATTAGAGATAAGATTTAGAAATCATGTGTAAGATATGTTTAGCAAAGAGTTGTCACCTAACGGATCTGAGATTCACATAGGATGTGATTGATAAAATGTTATCTACCTAACTTTAATTTAAATGGTTTGTTGAGCAAATTTAAGGTTAATTAAATTAGAATGGGATCCTGACCTACTAATAAATTATGTGATAATTTGTAAAATTAATAGTGAGCGTTATTAGTTTATTTAAAATAATAAAAGTAATCAAATAATTTTAAAGTCCTTATTTATTTAATTTTGCTACATAAAACTAATTTTATGCTCTTTTATGTTTTAGTTGTTGAAAAATGAATACGAATTTATCGTTGAAGAGCATTATAGGTGCAAACAAATTAACTAGACCTAACTTTTCAAACTGGCTATGTAACCTGAGAATTGTTCTCAGGCAAGAAAAGAAATTTTACGTTTTTAACACTAAGCTTTCACTCAAACCTACAAAAGATGTTACTAATGATGTTTGAGAGAATTATCAAAGTCATATGAATGATGACGAATAAGTTATACGTGTAATGTTAGCTAGCATATCTCCCGAACTTTAAATACAATACGAGAACATGAATGTTAGGGTCATGTTTATGCAACTTCAAGAGTTATTTAATGCACGGAGTCGGTGGAGAGGTTTGAGACTGCTAGATCTCTATTTCAATGTAGGATGGCAACCGGACCTTAAATGGAGCAATGAATACTGAAGACGATTAATTATATTGAAAAATTAGTTCTTATGTAATGAATCGTGAATTGAGCATTGATTTAGTATTTCAATCTCTTATCTCGAACTTTTCATAGTTTATAATGAACTTTCACATAAACCAAAAGGATGTGACATTGACTGAATTGCTCAATATGCTTAAGACACTGAAGATTGCTTTAAGAAAGAATCCAGTTGTGTTCCTATTACTGGCTCTTCTTCTTTTAAGAATGAGGGTAAGACTCGTAAGAAGAATAAGAATAAGAAATAGAAAGTTCCTACTAAAGTAGCAAAGTCAACAGGTGATGTCAAGAAGAAAAATGAGAAGTGAATCTTTTCCATTGGGAAGTAGCTGGACATTAAAAGAGGAACTGTAAAGCCTATCTTACTAGTTTGATGGAGAAGAAGTTAAAGGCATCTTCATCATCACATATATTTATGATTGAAATCAATCTTTCTACTTTTATTTCATAATCTTGGTAATTAGATATCGAATGTAGTTCTCACCTTTATAATAATATGTAGGTACTGACGGATAGTAGATCATTGAGAAAAGGTGAAGTGGACTTCGAAGTTGCTAATGAAGTAAGATTTGCTACATTAACTGTAGAAACTTGTAGTTTAACTTTATCTTCTAACCTTGTAGTAAAAATAAATAATTGTTATTATGTTCTTATTATAATGATAAATATTATTTCTATTCTATGTTTGGACACAAATGGATTTGTATTTACTATTAAGAATAAAAGTTGTTCTTATAAATGGATTGTATGAATTATATCTTGAAAGGCTAATTCTCAACATAAATAGCAAGAAAAGAAATTAAGTTACCATAATCCATCTTACTTATGACTTTGTAGGTTAGGTTATATCAATGAAACAAGAATCATAAGGTTACATAAGGAAAAATATTTAGATTCTTTTGATTATGAATTATATGAAACTTATGAATCTTATTTATTAAGTAAGATAACTAAACTACTAAGATGACCAAACTACCCTTTAGTGGAAAAGGACAACATGCCAGTAAGTTATTAGAAATTATACATTCAGATGTATGTGACCCTATATCTACTCAAGTTAGAGGTAGATATTCCTTTTTCATAACATTCGCAGATAGTCATTTTAGATATGACTATGTGTATTTAATGTAATACAAGTTAAAAGCATTTGAAAAGTTCAAAGAATTTAGATTTGAGGTATAAAAGTAAATTAGTAAGAGTATAAAGATGGTTAGATTTGATAGAAGTGATAAGAGCTTAGGCTACGACTTTCTAGATTACTTAAAAGAGAATGAAATTCTCTCACAATAAACTTCTTATAGAATTCCACAACATAATAGAGTGTTTGAAAGGAGAAACTATACTTTATTAGATATGATATATTCTATGATGAATTATGTAGTTCATCTGATTTCATTTTGGAGATATGCCTTTGAAACTCTTACTTACCTTATAAATAGGGTATCATCCAAATCTGTTGATAAGATTCCTTATGAAATATGGACTAATAATAGATCAATATTATCACACTTAACGATTTGGGTATGTGATATTTATATAAAGTGTGTAATGTCTGATAAGTTTGAAACTAAATAAGATAAATATGAGCTTATGGAGTATCCAAAAGAGAGTTTTAGATATCAAATTTACTCTCTTTTTGAGCAAAAGGTATTTTTTTAAAACATGCTACCTTCCTAGAAGAGAATTTATTGAACCAAGGGAGATTCCACCTTATTTTGATAATAAAAAAACATCTTTATTACTAATATTATGTTTAGTGTATTGAAAAATAGGTGTTTGGAAGAATTTCAAGCATATTCATAAAAAGGAGTTTTGGAGCTTAATTGGAATAATGAATACTATATATAAATACTTATACTGTTTTAAGAAATGAATTAGTTTCAATATAGGTTCCTATGTAATATTTATTGTAATTTTTTCTCAATTATTATTTAAGAGGCTCATTCTTGTATATTTGCATTCATGACTTAAAAAATGTATGTAGGAGCATAATCAAGAGGATTTATATGTTTTGATGTGTGTACATATGAAAAATTCTCTTGATATGTGTTTTGGTTGAAAAAGAACGCGTGAATTAATAAGTTTAGATAGTTAGTATGAATTGAATGAGTTAAGTGTCTTGATTATGTGATTAGGATGGCTTATTGATTCTTGACATTTTGTTTCATTGTATTATTGATAGATAGTTACTGTTCGTGGTCGATCGAATTGTGTGTATCGGTTGACGATACTTTATCAATATGTCGATCAAATGGTAAAATTATAGAGCTAAAGATCAAGAACGTTCATATTTTACAATGGTAGTATGTGTTTAATGTGAAGGATCCATTACCTAACGGCTAATTGAGGAAGATTAATAGTATAAATAGAAGTGATTAACAGGAGGTTTAGAGTATTAAGCATTCTGTGTATTCTGATAATTTTCATTAGTATTCTTAGTGTGTTCTGTATTTGTGTAAAATTAAAGTAAGACATTATTGGGTTGTGCATTCATTAAGTTTTTGAAAGCCCTACTCTATACCAAAAGTGACTTTGAGTAAAACCATTTTAAGTATTGCTGTTAGTGAGGTAATTTTTTAGCTTTAGAAAAAAAAAAACTAGAGAAGGTTATTCATGAGCCATAAAAGGAGCTTGTAATTGTGAAATTGTAACTCTTGATTTGTTGAATAAAATAATCTAAATAGGTCGTGTTGGGAACTAGACATAAGAGCAAGTGGATCGCTCTGAATGAGTATAAATTGGTGGTGTATTTATTTTCTATTTTTTTTAATTTTTATGCACTTACTTTATCTTGTTTATTTTTGTTTAGCTTCTACATATTAGATAAAGTATTTGTGTTCTTTAAAAGAAAATCCATCACCTAATTCATCCACTCTTTAATGTTTTTTAGGGCTAACAATTAGTATTAGAGTGTAGGTCTCATATTGTTTAATTCCAATAAATTAGTGAGTAAAGATCTCATCACATATTCTATGAATTTTGCTCCCTCATTTAGCCTAGAAGGCCATGATCCCCATAAATCTCTCTTCTTTAACGGAAACAACTATTTGTATTGAAAAAATAGAATGAGATATTATTTAACGGATGAAAGTTCAGATTTATGGATCATTTTCTCTCAAAATGCACTTATGCCTACCAAACTTATGGGAAGTGAACGAGTTCTTAAGAAAGAAAATGAATGGGACAATGAAAAAAGAGGTTAGTTTCTCTAAATTTTTAAGCTATGCATATCCTGTATTTTGCCTTAGGAATGGAAGAATTCAATAGAATTTCGATGTGTGAAACTGCATATGACATTTGGTATACTCTAGAAATAACTCATGACGGCACAAACTAATTAAAAAAAAACCAAAATAAGCATACTAACTCATTAATATATACTTTTTCGAGTGTTACATAATAAAAATATTTCTACTGTACATGCTATTTCAATAATATTATAAGTACACTAAAAGATTTAGGTAAGACTTATTTTAGTGTTGAGCTTGCTAGAAAAATCTTCCTGTTTCTGCCAAATTCGTGAAAAATGAAAGGAACGGCAATTCAAGAAGCAAAGGATCTCAATGTCCTCCCTCTCGATGAACTTATAGGTTTATTATTAACTTATGAAATGATAATGAAAGATACGTAAGAAGAACAAGATGTGCTCAAAAGGAAGAACGTAGCCTTCAAAACATCTACAAAAAAGGAAAATGACAATGAAGACTCATAACTTGGAAGTGAAAATGAAGAACTTGTGCTTATTACAAAGAGATTAAGGAAGTTCATGAGAAATGCATCTATGCGGAGAAAATGTACGTCTTGCTTTAAAACTAAATTAGCTAACATAACGTGTTTTGAATGTGGTGAAAAAGATCACTTGAGATCTCAATGCCCACACATCCAAGAAGAAGAAGAAGAAAAGAAAGGAAAGAAAGCTTGAAAGAAGGAAAGGAAAGAAAATAAATACCTAAAGAAGAAGAAAGCATTGAAAGTTGCATAGTCCAAATTAAGTGATTTCGAGGAAGAAGCGGCCAACATGTGCTTCATGGTACATAATGAGGTATGTCCCTCTCATTCTAATACTGGTGAAAATGAATGTAAAGGTGATTATTCCTATGAAGAAGTATTATAGTATATAGAAGAATTGACTAAGAAAAATAAAGAATTACATGTTAAATATAAGAAAACTTTAGGGGAAATAGATGAATAGTAGTTGGAAAATGAAAATCTTAAGAGAGAGTTAGATTTAGTGAACAAAGCTAATAATGAACTAGTAAATGAAAATATATTCTTACAGAAAGAGGTAGAATCCCTTAAGGAGTCTCTTGCTAAATCCACTAAGGGGAAGGAAAAATTAGAAATATTACTAAGTGTTCAAAAAGTAACAAATGATAAACATGTCTTAGGATATAACAATGGAGCTTCTAGGAGAAAAACTATTTTTGATAAGGGAAAGAATAAAGAAGATAAGAGTTCTCCTAAAAATGTCCAAATTGCATCTAGCAAACCTCAATCTCGACATCATGGATTCATGCATACTTTAAGGCTTAAGAAATTCTCTCAAAATCAAATTAACACTAGAAGATATTTTATTCAAACTAGAAAAAATTTTCAAAAAATTCATAATAATTTTAAACCAAGAAATACTTATAGAAATATATATATAATTTACTTCTTTCTTTTGTTCTTATTGTGAACATTATGGTCATGTTTCATATTTTTGTTATGATCGTTTAATTGTTTTTTCTAGTGAATATAAAAGATATAATGCTTCAAGAACAAAAATAATTTGGGTTCCAAAAGTTTAATAAATTTTGTTTATGTATGCCTATTTTACTTTTCATGAATAAGAACGAACATAACCTATTTCCAGGAAAAA
>JAOXYD010050744.1:0-13339 GCA_028565735.1 Pinacopodium congolense | reverse complement strand
GAAGTAACAAGTGTTCAGTGCTTCTAATCAAGGTTTTTAGTGCATTCCTAAAATTAAATATTAATTCATCGGTAAGATGCTTCTAATACTTACTCCACTCAGAGTCCTTATAATGATTAATTAATTTAGTTTTCAAAAAATTAAACATGGCATGCATCACTCCATAATCCATTTTGTAAGGTTGGCCATTCAACTAACAAATTTAAGAGTGGTAAAAAAATTCTAAAGTTAGTCAAGGATAGGTAAAGGTCACAATGAATAAATTGTTACGACCCAATTTGTGGAGACAAATTCTTGATTTTTTCTATTAATCTTAGGCAATGCAACAATGGAAAATTAAAGAACCTAGGAGGCATTAAAGTTCTAGATTTATTGCCAAGAAATTCGATATCTTCTTCTTCATGGAATATTGGGAAGTTAGCCCTAAAATATTCTACTCTATTGCACAATCCTTCTCTTGAAATATGTTGCCTTATGTTTTCCTTTGGTTGGTTAGCTTTTTACTTCCTTGGTGCCATTTCAAGAGAAAACCTACAAAAAGAGCTAGAGAGCAAAATGAAAAAACAAATAGAGATAAAGGGGGTGAGTGAAGCAAGAAAGCTTGTGATTTGTGTAAGTAAAGTGAAAGATGTAATTAAAATTAAGGAATGATGAAAATCTTGACAAAATCACAAGATCTTATGTGAGAAATGATTTATTTTGGAGTTTTGGAGGAAGCAGGTGCATATGAGAGAGAAGGGGGTGAAAATAATGAAAGAAAGATAGAGAGGGAGGGCTTAAAACCCTTTCAAGTTATGGTTGGCATTCAAATGCTTCCATTCTTCCCTTCTTTGGCCCTTCTTTAAGCTATGATTCATACCTAACTTCTAAGCAACCATCAATCACTCAATTGATCACCTAAACATAAAGAGATTGAGGAGAAACTCAAAACCAACCAAATACAATCTAAACACACATGATTTAACAAAGACAAGGAAGCTAAAAGAAAAACATGCTAAGTTTAGGTCATTAGCTTGACCATTACCAATTCAATCATGAATGAGTAAGTGAAAGAAAATAAATCACTTCCCTTTCTTGTGAGAATGTCCCTCCAAGATAAGGCTTGCACCTATGCCCATTAACTTTTAAAGTTTCACCTTTATCATTCTCTAATTCTATGGCTTTGTAGTTGAACACTTGAATAACTTTGAATAGATCACTCCATCTTGACTTAAGCTTTTTAGAAAACAACTGGAGTCTTGAATTGAACAATGACACTAAGTCTTCACTCTTAAACTCCTCCTTCTTAATGTAGGAGTCATGCCACTTCTTCACTCTTTCCTTGTGCAACTTGAAATTCTTATAAACATTGTAGGTAAGCTCCTCCAATTCATTAAGTTGTAGTAACCTCTTCTTACTGGCCAACTTCCAATCATAATTCAACTTCTTACCTTCCCAATAAGCCCTATATTCTAACTCTAAGCCTTTCCATACACAAGTCTAAAAGGATTAATACCTATAAGGGTCTTGAAAGTGATTTGGTATGACCATAATGTTTCATATAACTTCATTTCCTAATCTTTCCTTGAAGTACTTACCACTCTCTTCAGAATTGGCTTTCAATGCTTGCTTCTACCACTATATTTTTTGCTCCTTTTTTTATCTCTTATCTCAACGTCTAATTCTTATAGTAAAAGCACCAATTGAATAAGTCTTGGGTTGGCATCTTTCTTGTAAAAAAGATAACGCATGGTCACGTGATCTATAAACACAATAACCCTTAAGCCCAAAAGATATGAACCAAATTTATTGAAAGCACATACTGTCATAAGTAATTCCTTCTCATTTGTGGTGTAGTTCAATTGAATCCTTACTAATGTTTTGGTTGCACAGTAAATGACATGCAATCTCTTCTCCTTCCTTTGTTTAAACACACATCAAATGGCATGATCGCTTACATTACACATGATCTCAAAAGGAAATGATGAATTTGATGATGTTAAGGTTACTGTGGAGGTTTGTGCCTTCTTCAACTTGTAAAAAGCATGTAAACAATTTGAATCAAAATTAAAACAGACATTCTTAATCAAAAAATTAGTTAAGGGTTTAGCAATGAGAGAAAAATCTTTGATGAACTGTCTTTTAAAAACTAAATGGCCTAAGAATGCTCGGATGCCCTTGATATTGGTAGGTGGTGGAAGCTTTTCAAATACCTCAATCTTGGCTCAATCCACTTCAATCCCTTTGGAGGAGATCTTATGACCCGAGATAGCTCCTTTGCTTTACCTTAAAATGGCACTTCTCCTATATTTAATACCAAATGGGACTCCTCACATCTTTGGAGAAATTTATCCAATTTAACAAAAAATAGTTAAAAGAATATGCAAAAACTGAAACTTCATTCATAAATACCTCTATGATGTCCTGAATCATTCTCATAAAGATGGACATCATACACATTTGTAAGGTGGGACGTGAATTATAAAGGGTAAAGGACATCCTCCAACACGTAAATGTTTAATAAAGGAAAGTGAAGATTGTCCTCTCTGTCTTCTGGATAGATGAAGACTTGATTGTAACCAAAATACCAATCATAGAGGTAATAAAATGCATATCTCACTACTTGCTTAGTCATTTAGTCCACAAAGGGAAATGGAAAATGATCCTTTTTGGTGCCTAAATTAAACTTCCTATAATCGATGCGTACTCTTTAACTAGTGAGGATCCTAGTGGAAATCTTCTTCCATTTCTCATTCTTCATCATTGTAATGCCTTCCTTTTAAGAACACATTGTATCAGGCTCACCCACTCACTATTTGAAATTTGATAAATGATTCCCACTTTGGATGGTCTTTACTACTCTTTCCTTTTACTTCAAGTCAAGTTGATTCAATATGATAACGGGTCAAGTATGATCTTTACCTAAAAAGGTGTATCTAAGATGGGAAGGTAATGGTTTCAACTCTAAAATGAGTGGCTTCACTACGGAAGGTAGTATGGTGCTTCATTCCTCTACAATGTTTCTTGATTTATCTCCTCACTCAAATCCTTTTGGTTTACACTATCATCTCCTTGCAATTCCAAAAGTTCCTCAATTTGCTCTTACTTCCCTTACAAATTGATCTACAATATCAATTTTTATACAAGCATTACTATCTACTGGTTTCTTCAAAGATTTTCTCTTTCTAAACTCCACTTTCTCATCCCTAATTCTCAAAACTAGCTTCCCCTCATGTACATCCATTACTACCCTACTAATATTCATAAAAGGCCTACCTCAAGTCAAAGGATAATTTCTATCTTCTTCATAATGAAATACAACAAAATCAAACAAAATTATAAGCTTATGTACTTTTACTAAAATATCTTTAACCACCCCGTGTGACCTTTTAATGGATTGATCTACTAATTGAATGAGCATATACACCGGCTTCACATCTCCTAGCCTCTCCTAAAAATGGATAAATGCATCAAGTTATTACTTGTTTCAAAATCACACAAACATTTAGAAAATTCCAATTTACCAACAACACAAGGTATAATAAAACTCCCTAGATGTAGTATCTTGGATGGTATATGGCTAGTGATGATTGAGCTATAATTTTTTGTCAAGGCCATTTTTTGGTTATCTTCCCAAGTCTATTTGTGGGTTAATTTATCCTTAAAAAACTTAGCGTACTTAGGCATACTCTATAATGCTTTCATAAATGACAATTTGATTTAGATTTTTTTTAAACGTCTCTAAGAATATGGAGAATTGTGCATCTGTTTGATGTTGCTTGAGTCTTTGTGGATATGGGATCTTTGGTTTGTATGCCAGTAAAGGGATGTAGGGCTTTTCCTTCTCTTTCTCTTCTTTCTTTTCTTCTTTCTTTTCTTAATCTTTTTCTTTTTCTTGGCTCTCTCTTTTAACATTATCACCATTCTACCTCAGCTCCTCCAATTAATTTCCAATCTTAACTATGATGACCTTTAATTATTCTCTTGGATTTGCCTCTGTGTTGCCTAGAAGGATCCCCATACTTTTAGATAATATGGCATTGGCAAATTGCCCAAATTGCACTTCTAATTTATGGATGGAAGAAGCATGGTTTTTAACTATTTGATCAAACTTCACCTCCATTATCTTTTAGATTTCCTCTTGATTTTTGAATAGCCTCTTTTGGCCCTCTTCTTGACTTGTGAACTTAGAACATAAGATGCCCATCAATTTGTAAATCTTATTCTCCAAAGACCTAAGTCTATTTTATTAGAAACTAGGTGGGCCTTGTGTCTCGCATTGTTACCTATATTGTCAGTTCAAGAGATATTAGGATGGTTTTTCCATTCTGAATTATAAGTGTTAGAATATAAATTATTACTTATTTGATCTTACCCCCATATAGTTGACTTATTCCACTCCACTAGTGTCCATCCTGAAGCAATTAGCTGTGCCATCGTTATCCCACTCTCATAACTCTTAACCCAAGAAGAAGATGTACCTTGTAAGGTGCTTAGAAGCTTGGATAGGGCTGAAATTTATGCTTTCATGGCTTGGAGGGATGTTATTGAATCAATGGGAATCACCCCTTTTTGCTCTTTAAATCTTTACTTGATCCTTTCATTTGACTATAGGCAACTATTGTTTGACATTTCCTCAAAAATATCATGGATTGCATCAATGGTTTTCCTCATTATAGAACCCCTAACTACTATATCAATGATGCCTTTTGTACTTTGGTTCACCCCCATTGTAGAAAGTTTACAAAGGAACTCCTTTGGTAGGTTGTGATTTGGATAACTCCTTTAAAACACTTAAACCTCTCCCATGCCTTATATAATGACTCCCTATCACCTTGTTGGAAGTTGGTGGAGCTATCGCCTGCTCACCAAATAATAATATGCCTAGCTAACCTAACTAACTATATAGTAAGGCAAGTTAAGGTCGATCCTATAAAGAAATAGTTATGTTTTCAAGCTATTCCTAATGTTGCGTAAAGGAAAAAGAAAAGCAAAGAAAATCCTTAGATGCAAAGGAATTAAAAAAACAAATAATGAGGAAAACCAACAATAACATAACATGATAAAAAAATAACAAATACAGAAAGTTGGGTAGAAGATATTATCCGGATCATGAATTATAATTGATCATTGAAATCTTAAAATTGTGTTATGCCTAAGATGATAGCATAGAGACACAAATAAGTTCTTGTGTCCTACAACAAGCTCTCTAGATTTAATAGGGCGATAACATTAAGAACTAGGGAACAACTATCTTAAGGCATAATCATACATGCTTGAACTATGTAACTTAGAGAAATGGAATCCTAAACTAATGGTTTAAGTTTACATATAAAACCAATTAATCTATTGCTACTTATGATTTTGCTAATGACAATTATGGATAAAAAGCTAAATCCTAGCAATTGAACTAGAAATTAGATATAGGATGGACAATCCTATGAATAAATCCCTAATTCATGATATTAATTCTGAATTCCAACTCAATCTTAGTATAAATCACAATGTCCATTCAAAAACCATTGCAATTCTCACAATTATCTTCAATAAATCCATCCAATATCTTAAAACCCAATAAAAACTAAGTTAATATAATGAAAATAATAATACTTCAAACTAAAATTAAAGAAAAAAAAAGGAAATGCAGAAAACTCAAAGAAACTGATAAGAACAAGGTTGAAAAAAAATAAAGAGACCACACTATATTAATAGAACTCAAGATCAAACACATATTTATCACAACCGAAACTAAATACTTGATGAAAATAAAAAATACATTAAAAAAACAAAAACATAAATAAACCAGAGTTCAACACCTAAACTAACTAATCTAAGGTTTGAACATGAAAAAACATGAAAAGAAAATAAAAACAACTCTAAAACCTAAGAAAATAAGGAGAAAAAATGACTATCTAAGTGGGAGAGCCAAAACTATTGGCAATGGCCTCCTCTTATGCTTATGCAGGTTTCATTTAGGATTTAGAATGTTTTGAACTTGAATGGATGAGTTTTCCATTAATTTTGAAGCAATTCAGCCTTTTTTGGTACCTAAATGGTGGTTACCGGAGACTTAAATGATACCATTTTACTAGGGCCATTTAAGTCTTAGAAAGTTGACAGCTTCTGAACCTCTTCACTTTTTTTACTCTAACTCATCCTAAACACCTTTAATGGCCAAAAAATTTGATATATAGGTTCCTTACATTATTTTCTTAAACCTCATAAAATTTAAGAATAATCTAAGCTCTAAAATTGCACCTAATGCATCACCTAAATTACTTCCACTAAAATTGATGTTTGTTTGAGCTTCTTTTACTCTTCTCTTGATGCATCCTTCACGGCTTGTCATATGGCCTTGAAATTTGGTGTGAAACTTCATAACATGACGTTCTAAGTCCTCATATTGATTCCACTCCTCTTCTAGTTACAATTATGCTCCAATTATACTCTAAACTTGGCTCTTTCAACTTGTATATGTGTCCTAAGGTCAAATCTATATGTCAGCTCAAATGGAATACAAATTAGGGAGTTAAACACCAAAATAGGGATGAAATGACATTGAAACACATATATAAATACTAAAAAAATATATCACTATCAGAAGTTTGTGATCTCCTTGATGATCATCGTCATCTTGGCCAATGGGAAGTACTTGGCTTGAAATGTTTGTGCTAGTTACTCCAATATAGTGATGTGCTCCGAGTTGAGTGGGTTTAAACAAGCCTTGGCTCTATCCTTTAAAGTGAAGTTGAACAACCACTGCATCTTTGGATAGTCCATTATACTAAAATTTATCATAGATCTCTAAGAAGCTTGCAAGATGGGCATTGGGGTCATCATGTGACATAGAACTGAACACTTTATTGAAGTATCCTGAGCAAAGCTGGCTTGGTCTTAAAAATTTTTTATTTCAATGGGAGGCCTTGTGATTCCTTATTAGTTGGAATTAAAACTAGGCCTTAAGAAATCCATAAGTTTCATTTAATCACATCCTTACTCACCTTCTTCCACTATAGTTCTTTAAATAGTCTCTTGGCATTTAACTATTTGTAACTTTGTCTCTTATCTAGTGATGTTCGAAAATTCTTCTCCAACTAGCTTATTAGACTTTCTTATACTCCTTGGTTTCATGCACCTATAAACACACAAGGAAAAGTATCAAAAACATTTAAATTAAAATGACTCAAATTAAACAAGATGCTAAAACTACGAATACCTAGCAATGGTGCAAAAAATTTGTTGGAGATTCTACAGGTGAGATGTTCTTGCTTGGAAGTGGATGTTGATCTTGATTTCTTCCTTTAGAAAGCCTCTAACCCTATTTTTAGCCTCTTAGGGAAAGCCCTTTTTGGTGACAAAACACCCAAAATGCCACATGTCTAATGCTTTCCAAGTAGGTCCTAGGACCCCTAGGCCACAGTTATGGCCTTCTTGCTTTTCGTTCTTCTCTTTTCCTTCTCTTCCTTTATTCCCTATGTCCATTCCAAATAAAAAACATTAATCATACATACCAATAAGATAAAATTCATGTCCAAGATCATCACTAAAGAGTAAAAACACATAATCATAAACAATAAAAATAAAAGAACAAATAAACTAAGTCCTAAACACATAAATTCTAACCCAAACATGTAAAATCATGCACTAAACAATTAATAAAACTTATAATAAAACACAACTATCATATTGCTACGACCACACCTGTTACTGCTCCCATCTCTGTTACTGGACTTGTTAATCCCCTTACCTTTGATGTTTCATCTCCTCCCATCTCTTTTTTTGCATTTTTTGATACTTAAACCCACTTGTTTCATTGATTGCTTGATAGTTTTTCATCTTAATTAGTAGAGTCTCTAACTGGGTTTTAAATTGATTAGAATCCATGGTAGCTGGTGGTATAATGCTTAAGGAGGTCCAGCTCCAGTCTCATATGCCTCGTCTTCATCTGAATCATCACTATCTTTATGCTCCTCACTTATATCCGTCTCGTCGGTGTTAGGTCAAGCTCTTTTAAGTTGGAGATGCCCATGTCTCTGTGTGGCTAAGACCATTCTAATCCAAACTTTAGCATTAAAGGGCTCCATAAGGATAGACTCCCTGAAATTTTCCCAATGTATCCTTATCCCAAAACATCTAGGTATCCAGGGGACGTATGAAGAACCTGACAAGATACCCTTCTATTTATGAATTTGGTAGGAGAAGTGAAAATAAAAAGAATCATCGACATTGGAATCATGATCATTGGCCATGCATCATAGATGAATAAGCTCCCATACTTGAATTACCCTAGAGATCTCTGGGGTTCTTCCCACTATATGCTCAATCAATCGATGGAGAATCCTTAAAGCTAGAGAAGTGATTTTGGTGCTTTTAGTGACACCTGCTTGAAACTTCCCTTATCTAATCTTAGACTAGAAATCTATATCTTGAAAAGGAGTAGAGAACTCTAACCTGATGAATTAAGTTGCATGATGATCCTTAAGCTAATTAGGCTATATTCCCAAATATGAAGAATGGACATGGAAAATGGCTCTCCACCAAGCTGAAATTTGATTATAACCGAATGGTTAGATGTCACCCAATTCTTCTAAAACTCAAAAGTATCCAAAAACCCATATAATATGTTCTAGTAACTCGGGTCTCTAATCTCTGCAAAAACTTCCTAACCTCCACTTCTTAAGTAGTACCTAACTAAGTTTATGATGCCTAAGTTCTCCAAGTCGTCAAATTTGAGGTTCTTGGTTGGTTCGACTTTTAAACAAAGAAATTTATTATAGTAGTTGAGGATTATGGAATTAGGAAATTGAATGTCTGAGGCCTTAGTTGCACTATCTCTAGAAGAAGAAACCTTATTGTGATAGGACTTATTTACTTTCTCCTTACTAGGCATACTTCCTACAAAAGTTCAAAATGGATTGTTAGTCTCTTGTCAATATGACTAATAATGGATTATTAGTCTCTTGTCAATATGCCTAATAACAACAAGTAAGAAGCCATCAATACTTGCAGATACATTGGCATGCTAAGTAGTGATAATTAGCATAATAAACAATTAAGCATGCAAAGTGTGTTATCAAGTGGAGAAAACAAGATAATGACTTATGTATTAAAATGTAGATTCTATTAGATAGGCTTGTTTAAGGATACTATAAGGTATGTGCTTCATTGTGATAGGTGTCAAAGAGTGGGAATTATTTCAAGAACAGATAAGAAGCCACTTTCTAATATCTTAGAGGTTGAAGTATTTAGTGTATGGGGCTTGCACTTTATGGGACCTTTGCCATCCTCTTTAGTTAACTCCTATATCTTAGTGGGTGTTAATTATGTTTCGAGATGGGCTAAGGTAATGGTCACTCCAAAAAATGATGACAAGTTAGTGCAAAGGTTCATTAAGAAGATATTCACTCAGTTGGAGTGTCTAGGGGCATTATAAGTTATAGAGGAGTTCATTTCTGTAATAAACCTTTTGATGCACTTTTGAGGAGATATGGAGTTAATCATTAAGTGGCCAGACCTTATCATCCTTAAACAAGTGGCCAAGTAAAGGTGGTTAATTGAAAATTGAAGAGAACTCTGGAAAAGTTAGTGAATGGTTCAAGGAAAGATTAGGCGATGAAATTGGATGATACAATGTGGGCATACCAAATTGCTTTCAAGATTTTTATAGTATGACTCCTTTTAGACTTATGTATGGAAAGGCTTTTCATTTATATTTAGAGTTTGAACATAGGTCATATTAGGCAATTAGGAAGTTGAATTTTGATTGGAAGTTGGCTAGTGAGAAGAGATTATTTCAACTTGATGAATTGGAGGAGCTTATGTACAATGCCTATGAGAATTTCAAATTATGTAAGGAAAGGGTGAAGAAGTGGCATAATGTCTACATCAAGAAGAAGGAGTTTAAGAGTGGAGAGGTGGTGCTCTTTTTTAGCTCAAGACTTCGTTTTTTTCTAGAGAAATTCATGTCAATATGGAGTGGCCCATTCAAAGTCATTAAAGTGCTTAACTATAGAGCTTTAGAATTGGAGAATGACAAAGGTGAAACTTTTAAGGCCAATAGGCACAAGTGCAAGCCATACTTTGGAGGAAAACCTTATGTAATGATGTTAAAGCTAATGGCATTAACTTAGCATGTTTTTGTTTTTAGCTTACTTTTCTTTTTCAATTTCATAGTTGTGTTCATTGTTTGTTAATTTGTTTCATTTTTGTTTCATTCTTCATGAATTACATAAAGTTTATATGGTCATTTAAGTGTTTAATAGTTATTTGCAAGTTTGGGTGAACTTCTATAGTGATTTAGGATGCAAAAAAAAGTTAAATGATGAAGTTAGGAGCAAGTAAAGTCACGATTATTGACTTATGTCATAATCGTAACTCTTAACCCCCATTAACTCTTTAACACGATCGTGACATCCTAACCGAACAAATTCAATATCGTGACTTATCTATATTTCATAACTCAAACCACCCTTCCATCTTAACCCTATTTCTCTTCTTCCTCTCTATTTCCTCTCACTAGGCACGCCTCCAACTCCCCCAAAACTTCTAAATTCCTAAATTTTTCACTCAAATCTTAGATTTTCTTTAAGGATGTCATCTTATTTACATCTTTTACTAAGATTTCTCTTCCAAAACATGCTTTTAAACCCTTATTTCATCATTTCATCTTCTCTTCTCACATAGATTTCTCTCTCTTAACATTTTTGTAGGGTTTTCTCTAACACCATGGCCAAAAGAGTTGTAAGGAAGAACACCAATCCTAAAGGCAAAACCCAAGCATTTGGAAGTAGATTAAGCAACATAGTGGACAAATTTGGATCCCATTTGCCTATTTACATAAGAGAAGAAGGTACCAAATACCAAACTCTTATAACTAAACCCATAGTTTCTACAAAATACTTTGATTTTACCTTATTGACTAGATTGGGATTACAAGAGAACATTGAAAAATTGAGTAAGAAGATATGTTGAGAATGATTAATTCATTATGATTTTGTTATTTTTTGGGAGTTAGTGCTTGAATTTTTTTTCACCCTTTAGTTATGACTCAAATCTTTGACTTTCCCTAAACCAAACTTTAGGATAAGAATTCTAGTTTCAATAGTCATTTATATTGGGAAAAACTAATTGGTTTTTTATGATTTTAACCCCCGAAATACTCCCAACACACTTATCAAAAGCCCAAAAAATCTCATGTTACATAATTTTATGTGTCATACCATATTTACCAACACTAAAAATAATAAATGTTCTATAAAAGAGTTAATTATTTTATGCTACGTAGACACCAACTGCAAGGTATGTACAACTTATCACATATTTCATTCCTTAGCTAGTGTCTTCACAAAAGGAAGAATTTCTTGGATATGGGTTTGCTTTCCACTGCCCTTGTTTTATCATGTTGATTTGAATGGATTAATCATGTTAGAGCATGATTTTTTAGATGCTAAACATTTATCTTAATTTGAGATTTTATTACAACATTCTTGATCAGAACTTTGAGACCGAGCATTAAAACTACCCTATATAAATGGATGAGTCTTTCAATGATAGCTTTAAAGATGAAGGTGACAAATGTGACATGATTTTAAATGTAGTGGAAGAGAATAACCAAAAGATGGCATGATGATTAGATGCAATGGAAACACAACTCAACCAAGTGGCACGCCAACAAGAAGTGATATTGAAACAAGTGGTGTGTCACTAAGGTTATCTGTTGTTCGTCGGTTAAATGATTAAAAATGAGCACTCTTTAAGCATATTTTACTTTAAAAATCAAAATGATATTAAGAGAAAACCAACATGATAAAAGGCAAGTGTACCTATCGAACAAGGAATAAACTGGAGTAATTTTCAGATTCTGAGTGTCAAACCCATGAGGAAAATTTTATGGAATTCTTAAGTTAATTACCAAATTAATTAGATTACAATTATCTAGAAAATTATAAATTAATTGATTAAAAGACGAAAAGTTAAAATTAAAGAACTATCCTAATTATGTTTCAAACCTTTGCAATTTTGAATTATAAAATGATTTACAAAATTACTGAAAATTATAAACTTGTGGAATCCAGCTCTGGATAAGTGATTAATGAATTAAATGAGCTTAAAAAGACATTCGAAGTCAGATTAAAGTTCCTTCACAAATTTAAGATAAAGTTATGGTTAAGACTTATGCCTTTTCTCCATTTAACTTAGTTTAAAGTTTGGTTATGCTTTAAATCTAGCCAATGGGCTTTAATTTCAAGAAGGTGAGTTCTGGACTTTTAATCTCAAACCTCTAACTCTCGTAAATAATCAAAGTTTGGTCATGCATTGATTGATTTATATTGTTTATTGATCTGTCCAACAATCTAGGTAGATTTCTCGGATCCTAACTTATTTTTCACTTTAATCTTCGTTGATCAGGCCAAAATTAGAACTTTAAGAGCGTCAATAAACAAAATCAGACCTTATTACATGCATTCAGATTCTTCTAAAATATTAAAACACAAATCCAAAGCTAGAAATAGGAATTAAGCACATATAACCATCAAAGCATACATAACATGCATCTTAAGCCTTATAATTTGATAGATCTACAAATATAAGCTGAAATAAGTAGTTTAGAAGTTACAAAACACGTTTAGAACCCTTATGGACAATTCTTGAACTTCTTAACTTGATCTAGACATCAACACAACCTCGAATTCCATAACATCTAGCAAGAAAATCAAAGAACATTCAAGAATATACACATAAGAACATGCACTTTGATTAACAGCAGAATATAGGTAATCATCTGAGTTCGAAAATCCCCTATGATGATTTACAAGCTCAGATATAAGTCTTAGCTTCAGTTTCCAACAACCAGCAACTCAAAATATATTATAAAACTTGAATTACAAGTGTTTGAAGCCTA
Organism: Pinacopodium congolense; assembly: GCA_028565735.1. Lineage (NCBI taxonomy): Eukaryota > Viridiplantae > Streptophyta > Magnoliopsida > Malpighiales > Erythroxylaceae > Pinacopodium > Pinacopodium congolense. Next base: position 459 of record JAOXYD010050744.1, on the reverse strand, counting down.
AACTATCTAATTAAAGGTAAGAGAGAAGCAAGAGCTTCTCTAACTAAGGTTAGATCTGAAGTCTACAAGTTAAACTATGTTTTTTGTGTTGTTCTTGGATCTATGCAGACTCCCCACATGTGCTAGGAGACAAGGGAATTAATTGGATCTTCAAGATTTGGAGTTGAAATTGTTGACTCTGGTGCACAACGGTACCCTGTGTCCCTACAATGGGACCTTGAGAGGGTGCCGTTAATGGTCGAATGCAGGACCCTTAAATGGCTCCCTGTTCTTTAATCAACGGCACCCTGTCAAAGGGCCGTTAATGGTCAGAATAAAGAGGATTCTTTCATGTTTTTGCTCCAATCTTCAACATTAAGCTCTATTATGCAAATTAAACATAATAACACATAAATGCCACAAATTACCCAACTCACTCTCTTGATTTGTTGTAGGGTTTAAGCTCAATAAACAACACAA
>JAOXYD010050733.1:0-27050 GCA_028565735.1 Pinacopodium congolense | reverse complement strand
CCTTACTTTGCTGCATCTTCTCTTTGTGTATCTTTCGCATCACATATATTTCTGCGAAACTAACCGTAGCCATAACAAGGTAGACCAGAACCTAGAGATACAATATCAGATTGGAATGTATAGTTAGTACTCCAATTGAGAACAAGTACTGAAAAAGAACAGATGATGAGAGAAAGCTTTAGGAGTTGGCATCATTTATATAGGCCTGTGTGAAGAGTACATACATACATAAAAGCTGCCTTTGTTGGGCGGCTTTTACTTGGTGATCAAGCACGGCAGTGAATTGGGTGGGCCTAATCTTATAAGATCCATTCTTGATCTCTGCCTCTATTCACAAAACGAACACTTGCCGCGTTATTTCCTTGGTAATTTCGGAGGGTGGATTACGTAAGCAAATGTCTGTAAAGTAGGTCTTGTTTCAACGTTGGACGGCCGAGATACGTTCAGCTTCATAAAGCGGTTCTAGTGGTAGGGAACTTACCTGGACATGCAATTGTGGACCAATGTATCTCCGCGTGCTGGTTCGAAGTTTCTTAAGGGGCAAGGCAAGGGACGGCAGCTGGCCCCCGAGGCTGATGGATATGACTCGGTAATTTGTAATTTGTAATTTGGAGGATTATGGACTTCATGTAAAGTTGCTGCTGCAATGAAAGATTGCGTAAATATTTTGTCATATAAGTTTTCTTCCTAATTTTTTTTTTGGATATTAAATATTGTCGTTCTCTGTTACTTTATTATGATTAAAGACCAATACTTGAGTTTTCACTTGTGGTCAGCTTCCATACTTCGACTGAATATGCATCTTTGACTGTGTTCAGGTTTTGTCAAGCATTGCCAATCTCCAATTAATTTATGGTTCAATTTTGAGCTTGGTTGGTTCCAACTGACCATTATCAGTTTCTACATAATTCCAACCACAAGAGGCAAAAGACTTCCTTAAACTTTTGTGAGGAGAGTCCAGGGCTGGTTTCATGTCTTCTTGATGAGTTGTCAATTTAGATACTTGCTGACTTCCCAGAGTTTACTACTTCAATCTGAAGTTAGTTTCACAGAAATGGAAAGCAACTATCATGAGCAACAGCTGTTTCAATTGAGAGAGGAGCTGGGACTTTTATATGTAATGACTAACGTGGAAGAGGACAAACTTATATGGCAGGCATTGGACCCATTGTCAAGAAAGCGGCAGAGATTACCCACAGTTTTCTTCGCTGGTGTAGATGTCGAGGAATCTAACAAAGCTTCCACTGGGCTTTGTTGTGGAATAAATTGGGGCCAATTAATAGGGTGGCTAAAGTTCTAAGGAATTGGCTTGGGCGGAAGAAGACACCAGATCAAATGCCGATAAGTGCTTGTACGGTCGGAGTTTTGCTGCTGAGAAAAAAATGACACTAAATAAAATGAAATTAAAAATAATAAAAATAAAATAGGCATAAAAATTTTATATTAAAAATTTCTTAATAAGTCCAGGTAAAAATTATAGGTAAGAATAAAAGAATTTTATTATTAAAAAATGTAATAATTACAAAAAATAATTTCATAATCGAAAAATTTAATAATTACAAAAAGAAATTTGATCACAAAATATATACAATACAATTTTTGTTTCTCTTTTTTTTTTCTCTTCTTGTGCTCACTTTCCTCTCTACGTATCTCTTCCTTTTTTTCCTTTTGTTGGCTTGTTTTTGGTTTAAGAGCTCTTGCGAAGATATTCAACATTAGTAGACACCGTCTGTCCCACTTGAAAATTTGATTGAGAATCGATCATATTTTTACACCATTCTTTCTATCTTATTATTTTATGTTATTTACGTCTCCGTTAGGTTACAAGAAGATTGATACCATATAAACTTTTCAACGTAATTGCCTTTGTAATAAAATCTGTCAGGTTGTTCATAGTGTGAATTTTTCACATATCTATTGTTCATTCTTTTATTTTCTCACGAATAAAGTAGTACTGAATTCGAATGTGTTTTGTTTTTAAATGAAATACTAGATTCTTTACAAGATGCAAATCATTATGGTTGTTACAATATAGATTAATATTATCTTATTTATATCCAAGTTATTCAAACATCATCTCCAATCACACTGCTTCTTTACTAGTTTGTGTAACTGCTACATATTTTGTTTCTGTTGTTAATGTAATCACAACTAATTACAATTTTGAAATCCAACTTACAGCTCCTTTAGTTAGTGTGAATAAGTATCTTATAGTAGATTTGCTTTTATTAAGACCACTTGTATAATAAACATCAACATATCCTTTGACAATAAAATATGATCCTCCATAATATAATGTAACATCTGAGGTTCTCTTGATATATCTGATAATCCTCTTAATAACATTCTAATACTCTTTATTAGAATTCGTCATGAATCGATTAACTACTCTCACTATATGTACAATGTTTGGTCTTGTATAAATTATAGCAAACACTAGGCTTCTCACTGTTGATGCATGCGGTACTCGGGACATCTCCATCCTCTCTTCTTTGTTGTTAGGACTCATACTTGAGGATAACTTGAAATTAATAGAAAGTGGGGTAGAAATTGATTTATAAGTTTGTATGTTGAATCACCACCAGTTCTTTTTTAAATAATTCTTCTAAAAAAGCTAAATCTTCCTATTATTTCTGTATCGGTAAATTTTGATCCGTAGAATCTTATTTTCCAATCCTAAATCTTTCATTTCAAAATTTTTAGGCAATTTTACCTTCAATTCTTTAATGCGGTCATTATTGAGGCCTATTATTAGTACTTCGTCCACGTATAACAATAAGATAATAAAGTCATCTTTATTAAACCACCTAAAATAAGCATAAGGATTTACACTTAGTCTACCATATCTAAGGCTCATGATTAAGGAATCAAATATCTTATATTAATTCCTCGGCACCTGTTTTAAACAACGCAAAGATTTGTTACTAAATCACCTTTTGCTTTTTTTTCAAAACTTTCTGGTTGGAATATATAAATTTCTACTTCAATATCTCCATAAAAAATGCAGTTTTATATCTAACTACTCAAAATACAAGTCAAATATAGTACATATCGCTAGGACTACTCGAATTGTAGTGATTCGAACTATAGTAAAAAAAAATTCCATTGAATTTAATTCCTACTTTCTGAACATATCATTTCACCACCAACTAGCACGATATCGTTCTACTTGATCATTACCACTCTTTTTAATCTTGTAGAGCCATTTATTGCCAATGGATTTTCTTTTCTTTTCTTTTACTAGTAGTGACACCAGTTAATATGTCTTATTCTTATAAAAAGCTTCAATTTCTTCCTACATTACAGTCATCCACTAAGATATATCTGAACTATTTATTATTTTTTAAAGAGTTGATGGTTCTTCATCTTCAGTTAAAAGACAATATGTAATATTATCCTTCATAATATACTTTAAATGCCAATTCAGTGACCTTCTTGTACGAGCTGATAGTCTAGTGTCTGGAGCATTAAATTTAACTATTGGTTGTTCCTCGTGCTCTAGTACAACTTTAGAAGAATCATTTTAATTAATTTTCCTTTACACCTATATTGTTGTAGTCTCTGTATTCTCTTGTGAAGTATCAACTCTTTCTACTTACTCGTGATCCTTAACTTCTATAAAAATAACATCTATGTTAATAATAATCTTGTGGGCAATGAGATTTCATAAGCAATACCTCTTTACTCATTCAGCATATCCTAAGAATATGCATCTCCTGAATTTTGGATCCAACTTTATAGTTTTTTTAGCATTGTACATCATATAGGTAGGATTTCTAAATATATGGAGGTTCTAATAATCCACTAGTTTACTAGTCCACATCTTTATCACTGTCTTCAACTTAATTACAGTTGATAGAACCCGATTTAACACATAATAATTAGTATTGATTGCTTTTGTCAAGAATTTCTTATGTAAGCTTACAATTCTTATTATCACTCTTGTTCTTTCCACCAGAGTTCTGTTCATTAACTCTATCACTTCATTTTATTGAGAAGTGTATACTGTAATGAATTGCTTTTTAATGTCTTCTTGTTTGCAGAATTCATCAAATTATTTACCAAAGATATTCTCCTCCATTATCTATCCTCAAATACTTAATCTTCATGTCAATTTCAAGTGTTAGGTTTGTTATGGCATAAGAAGGGGTGAAATAGTTTGTAAAAATGTTTCGCAAACTAAACACAATAATGTATGCAGAAGCTTAAGAAAATAGAAAAAAATCACTCAATCAAGTAAATATTATAAGTGCGGAATAAGAAAAAGTAAGAAAGAAGAAAAAAACACCGCATTTATTGTGGTTCGGAGCTATCAACTTGCTCCTAATCTAGTCCCCAACTGCACTTGTTGAGATTTGGTTCTTATTGCAACTTTAACAAGAATATATCGTTCAATTACAATCCATTTTCACAAACGAAAGGAGAACCTTTCACTCACTTCTTTTTCTTAGGCTCAAGAATAACCTCTTAGAAGTTCACAAGAACAACTTAATAGAAAATTACTTCGCTTAACTTTACTTGATGCAATCAAGAGACTTGATAAATGAAAGCACACTATAATGTATTAAAACCTCACAAAATACACACTAGAAACAAAAATCCACTTCAAGGAAAAAGACTTTTATAGAACACTTGTATATTGCTTTATAAAAAAAGTGACAAAGACTTCAACTTTTTGGATAAAACTCTCTCTATTTACACACGTTAAAACTAGCTTATTTATATTCAACATTCACCTATATATTTTTTGTATAACAGTCCTAATATTTGTTTTCCATTTGAAAAAAAAAACAAATAAATCATTTAATCATTGTGTAATTTGACAAATCATGTCTTTATCCATAATTTTAGCAATATTCGGTCAATCGATATGCCTGGTTTGGTTCACCAATATACTTTTGTCTTCAGTTTGGTTGGCCATGCTACATTTGATCGATCGATAGTCCTTGGACTAGAGTTCGGTCGGTCCATTAAACTCATCTAGTTGACCTATATCAAAACCAACCAACACTCTTTCAATTATATTTCAATTAAACAAGATTAGAGACTTAACTTTAAACCTTTCTTCTAAAATACTTATTATCTTAGCTTCATACAATCATAATCATCAAAAGGGTAAAATTAAATCAAAATATAAACTTCTTGATTGTGCACCTATATGCATATTCTAATATATATATATATATATATATATATGTGTGAATGATCAAATATAAGCCTCTTGAACACAATAAACTAAAATCAAGCAAAGTTTATATTAATCAAATCATAAGTAGACCAATTAAACTAAGGATCTTATTAAACTTTAGTCTTCATTTGATTTTCCATTTTCTTCTTTGAGACTCCATAATTGATTAACTTAAACTTTGTTCAACTTATCTTTCAAGCATACTTAAAAAACATACACATTAGTAGTAAAGGTTGTTTTGTCATTACCAAAATAAGATGAAACTCTCCCTGGTTCAACAATCTCCCCTTTTTGGTGATGACAAAATCAAATGATGTTATAAACATGATAAACATTAAACAAGCCATAAACTCCCCCTAAACATGTCAAAATCATAGAGTAACAATAAGTAAGAGAAAATCATAATCTATACATAATGTCAAAGAATCAGAGTGATACTTCAATCATCATAGCAATTTTTTACTCTCCCTTAACATATGAATTATATACACATACACATATACATAATATACTCCCCTTATATAGAACAATTGTTTAGATTATGTCTTTGTTTTAAGTCATTCTTCTTCACTTTTTCCATATTACTTATTGTTTTATGTGTATTCTGGTTATGCTTTGTGCTTTTACCCTTTTAGTGATTCCAAAAAGGGAGAGATGATTGTGATATTATGATGTATGAGATGATGCTATATGAGAAGAATGTGACATTATTCTTATGTACAATTGTGTTCTATAGATGGGGAGTATATTATGTAGAGGCAATATCATAAATAAGTAAAAGGTGTCAAAAATCAAAAGTAGCATCTGTACATCAATACAAAAAAAAAAAATCCTCAAGAACCTGAAAAGGGTCATGGAGGAAGCTGGAAAAGAATCTCTTATAGCAAGGCATTCTGCTCACAAAGTAAAGTAGAATGCTCATGAAGCTTGGTAGAATGCTCATCAAATTAATGCCTCATCTGATTAAGCTCAAGATGGATGAGAGTGATCTCAGACTCAGAAGAGATTAGTGGAGGACCAGCAAAGGTGCTACGAATAGGTGTAGAGATATCCTCATCATCAACTGAAGGAAAGGGTACAGTCTAACTCTGAATGGGCTCAGTATCTCCACCATGAAGTGCAGAATCATCATCATCAGCTAGAAGTACAGGAGTAGCAGGATCCTCATGAAGTAAAGAGGTGGCAGAGCATTGTGATCAATCATCATCAGGAAGTACATAGGTGGCTGAGCGTTGCTCCTAATGACGAGGTCGAGTAATGCAACCATTAATAATTTAAAATCTCATGCACTATTTTGATCAAAAAAGGAATACTGCTCAAAGTCATCTTCCATAGGTGGAATAAAAAATTATTAGAATATGTGGCCAAGAATCAAAGAATAGGAAATATGTTGGCTCCTTTTCTTTGCCTCGGGTTATTGATGGGTGAATTCTATTAATTTTGATAGCATATTTTACTTTGTTTTAGCCCATTTGATGTATAAAAAGCACCATTTGCCAGTTATTATTATTAATTTCAGGAACATATGGTGTTTAAAGCAATTTGGAGGATTTTAAAGTGATATTGGAGTAAAGAAAGGCAAATGGTCGAATTCTACAGACCATTAAGGGCATCCTGTCAGGGGTGCCATTGATAGATGAACAGAGCACTGTTGAAATCCAAAAGCTGGACCATCAACGACACCCCTTCCAGCCTGCTATTTATTAGAAGACAGGGTGCTGTTGAAGGCACTGTACTTAATGTTTCACTTAAAATCAACTTCACATCACTACTAAACGACGAAGCATTAATGTAAAAACCCTAGGAGTCATCCAACAACATATAAAAGGGCCTTATAACACAAAGAAAAGGGAGAGATCCGACAGATTGAAGAAAGTGCATAGGGTAGAGAAAGTGCATTTTCCCTTTTCTAGTTAGTTTAGCTAAGGTTTTCGTTTTCTTTTATTTAACATTGACTTAGTGCTGTTAGAGGGAGTCCCTAGAGTTTGCAGGAGGTTTCAGGGAGGAGGTTTCAACTAGATTGGATCAAGTTTTGGTTGTAATTCTTTCTCTTTCTCACTCTTTTATATGACCTCTTACTTTCCGCCAATGAATATGTGATTTATTGCTTTAATCTTGAGTTTATTGATTATGATGTGTGCTTAATTTGATTGGTTAGGGTTAGGATTGAATAGGTTTTGTGTGTTTGGAGGATTTTTTCTTAATTAAAGAGCTTAAATTGATCTTAATTAAGTGACAATATTAGTTAGATCATTAGATCATTAAAGGACCTTGACCATAGACTTTTAATTGTTGAAATATTAATTAAGTAACACAATTGAAATTAGGTGTAGAGCAAACCCTAAGGTCTTTTGTAAAGGTCCTTATAATTAACGAACTTAATTCTAGGTGTCTTGATATTAATGTCTTCTATTCCAAATTGTCTATTGGATTAAGATAGAAGAATTGAGTCTGGGAGAGAAAAGATATTTCCATGACCATTGGTTGTGTCTTGCATTTGTGATGTATGCCTTAAATTTTTCTAATGAAATATGTTTCTTGTTTGTTAAATCTATTGCAATTCAAACCCTAACCAAATTATCAATTGTTAGACCTTATCTTTTAACCTTTACTTAGATTGGTCTTTGTTTTTTTTTTAATTGTTCATATGTGTCTTCTTTTAATCAATCCTTTTTTAATTGTCTAGATAATTAAACATTAATTGATCTAGTGTTACACTCAAATTCTTAGGGAGGACGATACTCAGGGTTTACTCCATTTTATACTACTTGTTGACATGGTGCACTTGCCTTTGTCTAGTATAGGATTAAATTGATAAAAAATTATACGTTTTTTAGACTGCAACAGGAACAAAATAGATCATGTTATGCAAGATGAAAGCACCTAAGTGAATTCTATGACCAATCATTAGGCTAGAAAAAAACCAAAGGTCATCATATCCTAGGTCATTATAATGACCACGAGTAGAAAGAAATTTATATTTGATGAAAAGGTGATGGAATTTTGGTATGTAGCTCATATTTCTAACATCCTTAGGTTTTTTAGTAATTCCTTCCTCATTCTCTAACTCAAAGATGGTCTTAATTCTCTTGACTATAGAATAAGTGGCGTCAATTTTCGACATACAGTCATAATGGGAGAATACATGAGGAATAAGAATACTAAGAATGTTGTTTATATTGTCTATAAATAGGCGAATAGGGACATTCTCTACTTTGGATAAGATGATATATTCATCATTCTATTTAACTTCTCTAAGGTTGCAGTAAAAGAGATAGAAAGTCATCGGACAAGTTTCAGCTGAAAGAGTGAGAAGATGCTCCTATCTTGATAAAGGAAAAGTTGAACAAGGCCATTCTCTTTGAAGAAATCTAGATGATCAGGGGAAATGATACGGTTGTCAGAGAGTTTCCTAGAAGCACAGTCTCGAAATTAATCAGAATCTACATTTAGGTAATCACTATCTCGACTAAATTGGGATTTCCCACCTCTAGCAGTACTACTATCTCGAGTCCTAACCATGGTGAAAATTCTAAGAATACAAGGCCTTTAATCAAGGAGTAAGAATAGTAATAAAACACCTAAGATAGCTCTAAGAATGGATAAAACGCATAAGAAATACCAATTGTTAGAGTCAACACCTCAACCTATAGAGATGAAAAATAATAACGACTAAAGGCTGTGAAAGATTTAAAAATTAAACACATTCCTATATACATGCATGATATGCACAGGATATGTAAAACTTCTAATTACCTTAATTCACACTTTATAAGGATATTTTCCTACGAAAATAAATTTCGTTAGAAGAAAAAAGAGAACATCAAGACTTATTAAAATAATTCTAAGCGAATTTATTTTAAATTAAAAATAATAATTAAAAGAGAATAATTTCAAATGGTTTGACAGTAAAAAATTCATAAACCCTAAATATAATTCCTAATAACTGGGGAAATTTTTTTTAAGTAATTTAGTGAAATTGATTGAACAAAAATCTTAAATAAATATTTAAATGAATTTCAAACATCTTAATTTTATTTGAAAAACTCAATAATTTAACCAAAAAATCAAATAAAACCTAAATTGTGAATATGAAATTAGGGGAAATTAGGATTAAATAAAAAACATGCAATTGATTGCATAAAAACCTTGGATGAATATCTAATTGAAGTTTAAATGATCAATTTTAAGGAAATCATAAAAATTAAGCAGAAATTCGTATAAACCCTAATCATAAAATTTGTAATTTAGGAAAATCAAAACTGAGCATGCACATATGCAATTGGATGGTCTATAGTCCTAATTATGCTTCTAATTACAAGAAACTATAGCTAATTTCGGCTAATTTCTCAATTCAAGCAAAAAATCCCAATTTAGAAACCCTAGGGTTCTAAGAATCCTAAATTGAAACAAACTATGATGAATTGAAGCTATAAGGGAGAGGGCTATGGACTAGGGAGTTACCAAAAGTAGAATGGATGCTTTTTCGTTGCTTGACTGACAGGCCCCTTTCCTGATGACTAGGAGACCTGCCCGGCACCCCCTCCAGTAGATATCCAGTCCAACTAGAAAGTTCCCCTGGGGCTAAGCCTTTTCCCTTTTCTTCAAAATATTTTAAAGTTAATATAAAGAAAAGAAAAAGGAATAGCAGTAGAAGTTTATAAAAGAAACCTTCATTAAAAATTTCGTTAGTATAACAACTGTTATTTAATAAAATAAAAAATTTTAGGTTCTTAAAAAGCAATTTAAAACACTTCTATCCACTCAACCAAAGCACCATTGCTACTTTTGGAATTCAAGCGCATTCAAAAACAATCTCAAAGGATCAAACACCGTTCTTGCATTTAGTTAAAGAAACAACCACATTCTCACAAACAAAGTTCAAGACATGTTAATAAAGATGAACTATATATAGTAAAACGCTTACAATTCATATTAACATAAAAGATGTTCAAAGCATGTTCATAATTATGCAATATATGTAAAGCAAACGCACAAGAAAAATTGCCTACACAGTCGCACGTAATAAAGGTAGCTACTCAAATGGTAGAGTCATGATTACTGAAGTCCCTGAGTATGCATATGGGAGGTTAAAATTTAAAAAGAAAATAAAATAAAGGATGAGCTCAGTGAGTGCTATAGTTTCCATTCAAAACATTTATACAAGCATTAACTTCCACAAAGAACAAATGTAATTTCCTTTTCTTTTCAAGCTATAATCAATGTTCTGACATAATAAATTCATATAATCTATGCACATGTAAAAAATAATCAAGTTTTTCTCTCTCTTTTTTTTGTAAGGTAAATAGAGATGGTAATCGATAGATTCATGAACTTTCTCTTTTAAAATTTTCTTTGCCATTTGATTCCATCAGGTGTAAGGCTACGGAGCTGGTTCTGCATCGCTTACCCATGCCTAGCTAACTTTTAGTAACGAAGCTGGTTTTGCATCACTTACCCATATCAGGTTAACCACTATATACTGATTATTAGGGAGCTAGTTCTACATCGCTTACCCATAACAATGCTAGAATTACATATAAGTTAATGGTTACAGGGCTAGTTCTGCATCGCTCACCCGTAACAGTGCTAGCACAATATATACTCTATACGTGCAGAAGGCAATTCACAAGACATACTAATAGACACGACACCAGCCACAGTTAGTGATAGACACCCCTCAGACACTGTCATGCACATTAAGACATACTCTAATCAGTATAATTATATGTATAAAGACCTAACAGCGTACCATAAGCTAAACAATAATCAATATATGAACTTTTTTCGTTTCAATACCAATTCAAATCATGTTTAAATTTCATATCAATGCCATTTCAAATCATATAAAAACCTCATGCCAATGCCAGTCCAAATCATATACAAATCACATTTCAACGCTAATTGAAATCATATGCAAATCTCATTTCAATGCTAATTCAAATAAGATGAAAGTGTGCTTTCAAATCTACAGTTGTAGCAACTTTTATTTGTAACATTTCAATCACATAAAACTGATCATAAACATGCTTTTCATGATAAAGTAGAACCCATTTGTCTTTCATGAAATTAGTTTAAAGATACACTCACCGTTTTGTCGTCAATCATTTAACACACTCACGTGTTATGTGCCTCTTCTTGAACTACACAAGCGCATTTCATTTAGGAACTTATTTCCAAATTAGGAAATAAGGCATTAAAATTATATATTCAGTTTAACCAAATTCGAGATTTGTATCTAATCATGTAACACGTATGCTAATCGTATTTTCGTTTACTACCGAAAGTTAATCCATTATGCTCCATTTCCAATTCTAACTTCAAAATTCATTTAAAATCATATTTTCACCCATTCTAATTTATCAATTTCTTCAAAACACTTTCCCCTCAATTTAATTCACCATATCATGATCATGCATGATAAGTCACGTTTATAACCTATGTCCAAAATCCATACCTCTATTTGTTCCGTAATTTTCACATAGAAAATGTTCAAATTAAGTTTTGAGGTATTCTGGACATTTGTTTCCCTATGTCTCTAGCTTCTATATCATCTAACATCATGCCATTTAAAATTAGAAATCGTGAAAAATGTATCAATTATCACAAGCTATTTTAACATAGGGGCAGTGTCAAGTTACCTTTTCAATCTCAAAATTCAGTATCATTCATCCAGAATTAGGTTTAGGTTTCTTCTAGAAGTTTTAGTACTATGTCTTAGGTTTCATATGCAGTTGGAATCACCCAATTCGGAGGCCTATAGCCCAAATTATAGTCGAAACAAGATGTTTGGTTCAAGTAATCTAAGAACTAAATACAAACATTCACTAAACATAATTCTTTCTCTTGTCATATTCATCCCTTAAATGCTTCCAACTTATTATCTACTTTATAGTAAATCAAAGTTCATCATTTACCTTATATAAATCTCCCACTAAAAAGCCCCAAAACTATAAATTTAAGTTAGGGAAACTTACCAATTTATCTGCCAATCTTATAGGAAATTGGTGAACACCAATCCTAGGTCAAAATTTTTTCCATTTCTACTCCAAATCCACCAAAAATGGCACCTCTCTTCTTCCTTTCCTCCTTGGATGAACTTTCCCTGTTTCCCTATTCTTTTCTTCCTTTCTTTTTGATTCTCAGGTTTATGTTGAAAGAAGGAAAAAAAAATGAAACTATCATGAGTAACGAGCTGTTTCAATTGAGAAAGGAACTGGGACTTATAGAAGAAGGCTATTTGTAATGACTAACGTGGAAGAGGATAAACTTATATGACATGCACTGGACCCATTGTGGAGAAAGCAGTAAAGATTACCCACAATTCTCACTAGTGTAGATGTTGAGGAATTTAAGAAAGCTTATACCAAGATTTGGTTGTGGAATAAAATGGGGCAAAGCAATAGGGTGTAAAGTTCCGAGCAATTAGCTTATACATAAAAAGACATTAGATCAAATTTTGTTAGGTGATTGTGTAGTTGGGGATGATGATATTAAGAAAAACTTTAGATTGGATAAAGTAAGGTCGTAATTTAAATAAAACTGAAAATAATGAAAATAAGGTAGATACACATATTTTACGTGAAAAATCTCTAAATAAATCAGAATAAAAACTATGATTAAGGATAAAAGAATTTTACTATTGAAAAATTTGATAATTACAAAGAGAAACTTGATCTACAAAAGTATGCATACAATGTAATTTTGTTTTCTCTTTTTTTCTCTCTCTTCCTCACCTCACTCTTGTCTTTATGTCTTTATGCCTATTCTTTTTTGCTATTTTTGCTTTAAGAGCTCCTATTAAGATATTCAACATTGGTAGGCATCGTTTCTCCCATTTGAAGATTTGATTGAGAATCAATCATATCTTCATGTTATTCTTTCTATCTTATCGTTTCATACTGTTTACGTGTCTATCAGATCACAAAAGAACCGACATCATATAAACTTGTCAATATTAATTGCCTTTGTCAGAAAATCTATCAGGTTGTTTATAGTATGAATTTTTCGCATGTCCATTGTTCATTCTTTCACTTTCTCATGAAGTACTGAACTTGAATGTGCTTTGCCCTTTATTAAAATGTTGGATTCTTTACAATATGCAAAGTACGTTGGTTGTCATAATATAGAGTAATATTCTCTTATTTGTGTCTAATTCTTCGAACATCATCTTTAACTACACTTTTTCTTTGCTAGTTTATGTAATTACTACAAATTCAGCTTCTGTTGTTGATGTAGGTACAACTGATTGTAGTTTTGAAACTTAAGTTACAACTCCTCTAACTAGTGTAAACACATATCCAGTAAGATATTTGCTCTTGTCAAGATTACCTGTATAACCAATATCAACATATACTCTAACAATAAAATATGATCGTCCATAATATATTGTAATATTTGAAGTTCTCTTGATATATCTGAGCAGTCTCTTAATAGCATTCCAATACTTTTGACCAAGATTTGCCATATATTGGCTAACTACTCCCACTGCATATGTAATGTCTGATCTTATATAAATCATAATGAACATTAAGCTTCTCACTGTTGATGTTTATGGTACTCGAGACATCTTCATCTTCTTTTTTTCATTATTAAGACTTGAAAATAATTTGAAATTAATAGTAAATAGGGTATAAATTAACTTACAAATTTTCATGTTAAATTGTCATAAGATCTTCTTTAAATAATTCTTCCGAGAAAGTCAAATCTTCTTATCATTTCTGTTTCAGTGAATTTACATCTCTAAAATCTTGTTTGTTAGTCTCGAGTCATTAATTTCAAATTCCTTAGTTAATTGTGCCTTCAATTCTTTGATACGATCATTGTTGGGGCTTACTACCAACATGTCATCTACGTATAACAGTAAGACAATAGATTTATCTTTATCGAACTTCTTGAAATACATATAAGGGACTGCATTCAATCTACTATATCATGACTTATGATGAAGGAATCAAATCTCTTATACCAACAACTCGACGTGTTCTAAATAGTACAGAGATTTGCTCAACCTGCAAAACCAAGTAATCTCTCTCTTTATCTTCAAAACATTTTGACTGGAGCATATAAATGTTTTCTTTAAGATCTCTATGAAGAAATGTAGTTTTCACATTTAATTGCTCAAGATGCAAGTCAAATGCAGCATATACCTCTAGGATTACTCGAACTATAGTAAGTCAAACTAAAGTGGAAAATATTTTATTGAAGTCAATTCCTTCTTTTGAAGCATATCCTTTCACCACTAATATAGCATGATATCACTCTACTTAATCATCACCACACCATTTAATCTTATAGGCTCATTTATTGCCAATAAGCTTTCTTCCTTGTAGTAATGGCACCAGCTCCCATATCTTATTCTTATAAAAAAACTTCAAATTTTTCTTATATTGCTACTATTTACTAGGATGCATTTAAACTATTAATTATTTCTTAAAGAGTTGATGGCTCTCCATTCTTAGTTAAAAGAAAATATGTAATATTACCCTCTATAATATAATTTGAATGCCAATTTGGGGACATTCTTGTACGAGTTAATCGTTGCCTGGAACGTCATATTCGAATGGCTATTACTCTAGTACAGTTTTTAAAACATCATTTTAATTAATTTCCCTTTGCACCTATACTGTTGTAGTCTTTGTACTCTCTTGTAAAGTGCCAACACTTTTTTCTTTCTCGTGATCCTTATCTTCCATTAAAGTAACATCCTTGTTGATAATAACCTTGTGAGCAGTGAGATCTTACAGACAATACCCCTTCACTCCTTTAGCATACCCTAAAAATATAAATCTCTTGGATTTTGGATCTAACTTTATAGTTTCTTAGGCATGTACATCACATAGGTAAGACTTCTAAATATATGGAGGTTCAAATAATCTACTAGTCTACCAATCCACATTTTCATCGGTGTCTTTAACTCAATTATAGTTACTGGAACCTAATTCTCACCATATAACATGTAATGTTGACTACTTCTATTCAGAATTTTTTTGTCTAAACCTGCAATTGTCATCATCACTCTTGTTCTCTCCAATAAAATTTTGTTCATCTGCTCTGTCATTCCCTTTTGTTAAGAAGTGTATATTGTAATGAACTGCCTTTTGATGCCTTCTTGTTTGCAGAATTCATCCAACTCTTTATTAGTATATTCTCCTTCATTATCTGTCCTTAAATACTTGATCTTTTTTCCAGACTCAAGTTTCACTAATGCTTTGTAAATTTTGAAAACTGGAAACATAATTGTCTTCTCTTGATAAGACACACCCAATTTCTTATAGAATAATCATCAATGAATGATATAAAAAATTTTGGTCCTTCTAAGGACGTAATCGGTGCTTACCATACATCAAAGTGAATCAGTTCTAGAATTTACTTGCTTCTAAAATTTGATGTGTTGAACTTCAATCAATGTTTTTTGGTCATAATGTAATGTTCACAAAAGTATAATGATTCCTTTGTGAGACCTAGAAATATATATTTTTTCAAGTATTTTCATTCCTTGTTTTGACATATGTCTAAGCTTTTTATGCCATGTCATCAAAGATTTTTCACTTAGATTATTCACCGTAATAGACGCCGCTCCTTCTTACAAAATTTCTCCCTTCTTACAAAGTTTCTCCCTTCAACATATACAAATTTGCAGATATCTTCCTTACTTTAATAAATAAAAGAGTTCTTTTAATCACTTTTAAGATCTTGTTCTGAATCTCAAATTTAAAACTAAGATCATTTAATGATCCTATAAATAATAAATTCTTCTTTAGACTCTCTATATGTCGGACTTTATCGATAATAAAAATTGTGCCGTCATACATCTTTAACTTGATAGAGTTGATTCCAACAATCTTTAGAGGTTGATCATTGCAGCTATACACAAATCCCTTATAGACAAGTTCATACTAATGGAATAATTCTCTTTGAGATGTCATATGAAAAGTAGTTGCTAAATTGAAAAATCGTATATCAGCAAATCTTCTCTTACTTCCAATAATCATTGGTGCTTCATAAACCACATTTTATTGAGGAACGAAATCTTTTTTTTTAGATTCCAATAATCATTCTTAAAATATCGTTTTTTTACCACAATTGTAGTACTTGAAATTTTTTTTACTCTTGAATTTTGATCTACCATGAATCTAGGTTGCGCTTAAGCATGTTTCATTAATTTTATTCTCGTCACCGCCAAAGCCTCCACTTGTTGCAAAATTACCAACCTATCTTTCTTACTCTTATGCAAACTCTCCCTTTTCAAAATAATGGTTGCAATGTCGTTGAAGACTAAAATATTGTCTTATTTATTAAATTGATGACAAGTTGATCATATAAATCTAGTAGACTTTGGAGAAAAAGTTTTACATGTTCATTTATCTCTATTATGTCTCCCAGTGATGTGAGTTGGAAAATAGAGTATTCAAATTTGTTTAAATGTTCCATCATTAAAGTATATTCTGTCATACGTAAAGTATAAAATGTCCTTTTAATAAAATTTTTTTTGTTGAGTGATTTGATCCGTACAATTTTATGAGGTGATCTTATATCTCTTTTGTCATCATCTTCTCCTCTGTGTTAGACAATACTCCATCAACTAGCGCTAAGTAAAGATTAAAAATATCATTCCCATCAATCTTGTTCCACTTTTTATTTGTGATCCTAACTACTTTTTAATAATGGCAACTAAATAATTGTCTTTTTCTCAAGATTACATTTATTTTTAGCTTCTACAGTAAAAAGTTGCTCTTGCTAAATTTTTCAATTTCATATTTTGTCCTTATTTCTTCTATTACAACTACTCTACAAATAATGTCTTCAAAAGGATGAATAACAATCTAATTTATCTTTCGATGTAAATGATCCATTATTTAGTGGCAACCATAGAGTATACAATAAGTAGATATACATATTTAAGATCCTTTGATACCACGTGTTGAAAAAATTTTGAGACTGGATCAAGCACGGTCACATCTTAAATAAAACTAAAAATAATAAAGATAAAGTAGACACACAAATTTTATATAGAAAACCCTTAAACAAATTAAGGTAAAAATCACAGGTAAGGATAGAAGAACTTCACCATTGAGAAATTTGATAATTACAAAGAGAAACTTGACCGTAAAAATATAAACACAATATAGTTTTTTTTCTGTTTTTTTTCACTCTCTTTCTCACCTCACCCTATTTTTTAAGTCTCTCTATGTTTTTTTTCTTGTTTTTGCTTTAAGAGGTAGGAAGGAGGACTTGGCAATTTTTTTGGCTAATTTGGCTAGTAAATGACCAAGATATTCAACATTAGTAGGCACAAAAAATGGTTCCTACCATTATTGAAAGTTGATGGATGCCTTTATATGCAATCTTTCTAGATGCTTAACCATGAAATGCGTGTGGTAGTTGATCCAACCCTAAATAGATGGTGTGAAATGGCTTCCATGTCCATAATTAGGTCTTATTATAAGACAAGAACTTTGAACAACAAGCTCTAAGTTTTTGGAGGGGTCAGTCGTGACCATGGGGGATTAACTGCTCTTCAATCTATTGATGTTTTTGACCCTGGAATGGATACATGGTTTGAAGTCCCAAGCATGTCATTCTCTAGTACTCAAGTACCTTTTGGTGCATTTTAGTCTATTGCCACAAGCATTATTTCATATAATGGACAATTATTTGTGCCTCAAAGTTTGTACTTATGGCTTTAAAGTTGGCTTGCTTAACAAGTAGGTACAAAGTTTTTTTTGAAAAAAATAAATAATAATCATTAATAAATATAAAGGTTCCACGATTACACACAAACTAAATATACCCCTACATGTTTCGAATAATCTAAAGAAGAGCCGCGTAATCACAAAAAGAAGAAAAAAATATAATATATAAAAGAATTGAGTGTCGGTAGGCACAATTGGGGAAAGTACCTCATTTCACAATGAAGAGCAATTCAAAACCCAAGTTGTATGCATCTTTCTCCAGTTTATAATATGCATCCCAAAAAAGGAGGGACATCAGAAGTTATGTGGGTAAGTGCACTTCCTTTGAATCATTATGATCTGCATTCGAAATATCTCAAGGTATTTCCATTGATCTTAGTTTTGATACTAGCAATCTGTCAATAAAATCATAGCTCTGGCACCAATCCTACACCTAAGGATGCCTACCAATGCTGCTTCTCATCACTGTGTATCTAGGACAACACTTATCTAGGCATTGCATGCCTCTCCAAAATTAGATCTTCTCCATGGTCTGATCTTCAATCAACTATGCCTCTTCAATCAAGTAGTAATCCATTATTTTTCTCTTTTGATTTCTCTATCCAAACCTAATATGCGATTGGATTAATCAAGGATCCACTTATCGTTCAAGGTGGTTCCAATAACAAGATTTGTTAGATTACTACTTAGAAGTCCTATCATTCCTCTTTGAGATAACTTAGACCTTCTTTAGAAAATGGTAGTCCCAAAACTAGAATCCACTACAAGTAAGACCTCCTACTTACTTGAAATTAAGAACCATAATTGTTTGATATTGTTAGGCTAAGAAAAACATCTGACTGAAAACCTAGCTGTATATGTCAATCTAATGGTAACTTCCACCTACATCTTATAGTTAGATTACATTATAGGTGAACCATATGAGTCACTAAATGCAATCTGATTATCCCTAATATCTCCTCCAATAGCGTTCCTTAGATTTTGCCAAACCTTTTAATATTCTTTCTTTCCTTTCATCCTAAATGTAGTAAACCAAATAGGCCAGCGCAATCTTATAAATCAAGGTTTCCCCTACCCTGTGAGATTTAAGTTGATAGCTCTAGTTTAGGATATTTCCAATTACCTTTGGGAGTTAAAAGATTAAAAATCCAAAGAACAAAGTCCCCCAAGAACTTAGAGTAATTACAGCAAAAAATAAGTAGTCTAAAGTTTCTTCTTCTTGTTGACATAAGTAGCAATCTTTAGAAACCTTGATAATCCATTAAGAGTAGTCTGTCACCCTTTAACAACAAGTGAAAGTATAAAGGACACCCGAGGATACTGTTTCTTGTACCATATTAATCTATACCACGGGGTTTTAGATAGTATGGTCTCAATATGCTCCTATAAGAAGATTTAGTATACATTCCTAAACTGGTTTTATTCCAATGAATAGAATCCTTCCTGTTAGGATTTAGATGAGTTCTTAGAATATTAACAATGACTAAATGTTGAGGTAATTGTTCCAATAAAAATATGTGATCATCTAGGACTTCCTTAACTATTCTGCTAAACGGGAGACTCCTTAATAGTGGTTGTAATTCATCATATGTCATTAGGGGACTATAAGGCTTATCATACCAAAAGGAGGTATCTATACCATCCTTTATCCTCTTCCTAATATCAAGCCATAATAGGCTTCGTAGCTTTAGTAAATTGGTCATTATCCAAGATAATTTGGGTTTTGGATTAATACTCCATAAACAAGTATTCTGTCAGTAATAAGAATAAGTCCATTAGCATTATAATGATTGCTTATCACTTTGTAGTCTCTAAAGGCTGTTATAAAATAAAACCTTGTTGGTGATTCTCAAGGAATTGATCCCTAACCTTCCCTCATTTTTTGTCCTACATATATCCGACCATTTAGCCTTTGCCATAGCTCTTCTTGTAGAGTCACTAGCCTATAAAAAGTTCCGTAAGGTTCTTTCTATGTACTTAACAATGGTTAGTGGAAACATTAGATATATAGACCAATAAATATGAATAGCATTGAGCATTGAGTTAATCAATTGAGTTCTACTTGCAAGGGTTAGGCTTCTACTATACCAATTGGTGTTTCTTCTCTGAATTTTCTCTAATAAGGGTTGGAAAATTCTACATGGTTTGCCAGTAGTAATTGGAATTCCCAAATAGTTGAAAGGAAGATCCTTGCAACTTAAACTTGTTATTAAACATAGCCACCTAGAAAGTGAATGAAAAATTTTTAAAAAAATCATGTGACTTTTCTCCTTATTAATATCAAGACTTGAAATAAATCTAAAGGTGTTCAAGGCTGACATTATTGTAGAGAGGGAATTATCATCAGCCTTTGAAAATAAAATTAAGTCATCCGCAAAGGTTAGGCTAACTAATTTGATCTTCTAACACCTTAAGTGATATTTAAACTTACTATTGCTGGCAATCAATAGCTTTAATGATCTAGTCAATACCTCCATGCATATGGTGAATAGATATGGAGACATAAGGTCACCCTGCCTAATG
The DNA here is from genome assembly GCA_028565735.1 of Pinacopodium congolense. Taxonomy (NCBI): domain Eukaryota; kingdom Viridiplantae; phylum Streptophyta; class Magnoliopsida; order Malpighiales; family Erythroxylaceae; genus Pinacopodium; species Pinacopodium congolense. Next base: position 6,644 of record JAOXYD010050733.1, on the reverse strand, counting down.
CCTCTTACTCCTTTAAAAAGTATCAAAGCCTCACCATTGACTAAAGCATAATAAGAGACTATTATTTTATATAGCTACACCCATATAATAAATCTTTCTAGGTATCTAAAAGCCTTTAAAGAGTTTAGAATAAAATCCCAATTAATAAAGTCATAGGCCTTGTAAAGGCCTATTTTCATAGTACAATTCTTTATTGAATTCCTTCAGCTTTAATTCTTTAAAAGTTCTTGAACTAATAAGATATTATCTCCAATTGACCTGCCTTTAATGAAAGCTCCTTCGAAGTTATTAGTCATTCCAGGTAAAATCATTGTATTTGTTATAAGCTTAGAAATCGTCTTATAGATCACATTACAACAAGCTATTAGCTTGAAATTTTTTATGGATGATGGGCTTTGGCATTTTGGCATAAGACAGATAAAGGTTTTGTTGATCTCCTTTAGCATTTTGCCATTATTAAAAAATTCCAACACTGCTGTAGTAACCGCTCCTCTACCATCTAGCCAAGTTTTCTGAAAAAACTAGGCATTAAAACCATCCGAACTAGGTGCCTTGTGTGTATTTAGCGAGAATACCACTACTTAAATCTCTTGTGCATTAATTAGTCTAACAAGAATCTCCATATCTTGAGCTAATAGTAGGTTTTAAATAATAAAATTAGGTAGTTATTTGGATGAATTCACTTTTGTTGTAGCACCTAAAGTTCTTGAGAAGAAGAGGCAGGCCTCCTAAAGAAGTTCTGGCTATTTTCCAATAAGCAAGCCCACTTCAATGTGAATAAAGGTTATTCTGTTCTTGTTCCTTCTAGGCAAAATAGTTTTATGAAAGAAGCTCGTATTCCTATCTCCATTTCTAATACATGAAATTCTAGATCTCTATTGCAATAAAGAGTTATGATCTTTAAGAGCTTGGCCATACTCTTGTAAGACTTTTTTCTCTTGTTCATTGACCTGTTCGTTAAGAATTTATTGATAACATTGTGACTTTATTAGAGAGAACTTCTCCTACAACGCCTTAACCCTTTTCTAAATGTCACCACACTTTGCATTATGTAGTTTTTTCAACTTTGCCTTCATATAGCTAAGCCAACTCATGTTTATAAAGGATTTATTCCTTTATACTACCACATTTAACCCCTTCCAAATAGATTATCTAAACCTCTCATGCTTTACTAAGTAGTTATTTAATCGAAAGGGGATTCTCCTCATAGCCTTGGTAAAAATGTTCTGAATGATAATAGGAGAGTGGTCTAAGAACTGAGGATTATCAAAAATAGGCCTTACTTTTTGAAAAAGTACTTAATGAACTATCATTGACTAAAGCACAATCAAATGTTTTCCTTATAAAGCATCTACCATGTTGTTTATTAGCCCAAGTGAAGAAGTACCCTTCTAACCTTAAGTTAATTACTTGAACATTTGAAGCACAGTTCCTAAATTCATCTGTATAGTTCCTCCAGAAAATGTTCCCTTCGGTCTCATTTGGATAGAGCATGCTATTAAAGTCACCTAAAAGCAACCAAGGATTGCTGATTGTGATATCGATTTCTTCCACTTTCCTCCATAACTCTACTATTTGAAAATTCAAGTTAAGTTCGTAGACAAAGGTGGTAATTATCCCCCTCCTTTCTTCAAAAAGGCTTGGAGGTGGACTAATTGATTTTCAATCACAGAATGCCGTAGCTAAATGTAATCAAGATAAATTGAATCCATTATACTTCCATTATAATGGAACTGATTATTACTAATGATATGCCATAGATTATTAAGGAAGTTTAACCTTCCACATGACTAAACTTTAATTAGGTTTCTAAAAGGTGAAAAATGAAAGGCTTATTATCCAAAATATACTTCTATAATGTGAGCTGCTTAAAAGGACATGTAATCCCCTTTACATTCCAGGCTAATATATTCATTAAAAAGAAGCACTATTGATACCTTTTCTCCTCTTACTTGCCATTTGAAATCCTCATATTCAATTATGCAACTTCATCTAGCAGAGTCCTGTTTATTGTCCCTGCAATCTTCCAGCGTCTCCGCTCAAGTGGTCTAATTGGTTGAGTTACTATAAGAGCTTGTAGGTTTTATATCTCTACCTTCGTCCTTAAGTATAGCTTAGAAATTAGGACTATTTTGTTGCTTAAGATTACTTCCCCAATGAAGTTGTCATTGTCCTCCTTTTCTTTATGCATTGCTTCATCCAAATTATTTTCCTTCAGTTCTTGGATAACTCTTTACTCCCTCATTCCAATAGAACGACTCATAATTTCTTGTCGCACTTCATTTATAGAACCTTGGTCTCTATTAAAACCAAGTGTATGAGAGAGATCTATTTTATTGCAATCCTCTAAGTATATATTGTTCAAGCCTTTAGATTTTTAGTCTGCTCTACTTGCTCCTTATTTTACATGGAAATCCCCATCTATTCCCAATAGTTACCCCCCATAAATCTTTTCCCCATCTCCCTCCACTCCTTCTCTCTTTGTTTTAATGTAGGTTTCCACTAGTATGATACAATGACTTCATCTTCTATTAGGCTTTACACATCATCCAACCTCATTATTGGGATAACATTAGGTAGTTCTTGCTTAAGACTCATTTCCATACAAATCATTTTATAGCTAATTCTCTTCAAAGAAGTCATAAACTCATCCATACATAATGACTTTCCAATATAGCTAACTAAGCAACTGAGTCTTAGTATTGATCAGTATTCAAGCGAAACATTGTGGAAGTTAATCTAAATAAGTACATTTTCTATTTTCATTAAATCAAGATTCATCTCTAACCTCCACTTTTAGAGGAAGATAGGTATGTCCTGAATATGTCATGGTCCCTCCTCAAGAACTTTCAACATTTGTTGCTCACTTATGAATCGAAAGAGGTACAAATCCTATTCATTCAAGACTACATCCAATAGTCCATGTGTAGTCCAATTCTTTCTAGCCCATTTTTCCATTACAAGAAAAGACAACCTCTTTTAAATGAAGAAACGCACCATAAAAGAGTTCTATCGTGTAACACCTTGCTTTAAAACCTTAAGAGGAGGAGCTATAATAGGTGTACCTTCATCTCTAAGTAGAGGAATAAGTTGCAGAGTCTCCTTTAAAGAAAAATCTCCCACAACCTATTAATAAGAAAGTCGAGGTCCTAAGTTATTTCCTTAAGTCTGCTTTTGGTGAGTAACTCTTTTTATGTTTGTTGCAAATCCAACAGGAGAAATCTTACCATCAGGCATCTTACTAGCGACCAGTTTCTGACCTGGTGTCAACCCTTATATAACCTAAGGCTCTGTGGAAGGGCCTCATAGCTAATCTACAACTAGGTTAGTAGCAACCTCTAACCTAATAAATTCATCATCGCTTGGTTGTGATAAGACAAGGTTAAAAGGAAGAAAGTTAGTAGTGAGGTTCTTCATTTTTTTATAAGGAAAATATTGAATTGTATGCGATTAATCTCTCGAGTTCTCTAGATAGTGGTATGATCAAGGTATATGACCAACTAGAAAGTCATCATAGGTAAAGTCCTTACTCATAACATCTCTATTAGGAAATTGAGACGTGATCGAATTCCTCGCAATAGAAATAAAAAAAAAACCAATTTCTTGAAAGTTAAGATCACTTTAAATTATAATAAGATTAAATCATAAACATAATGAAGTATGAATCTAAATTTATACCTTATTATAAAGCTTGTTCCATGTTTTCATCTTCTTGAATCCTGGTAGAAGAATTACTTTAGCTACACACATGTTTGGCCTCTAACGATATCCACAAACCAACTTTTGAAGAAACTCAACAATTGAGAGGAGAGAAACAAAAAGTACTAGCTTCTCTATTGTTTATTTATTTATATTTGAGAAAAAGGATTTTTATTTATATTAAAATTAAACATAATTACAATTAAAGTTTCACTTTAATTATAATTATTATTTAATCTTAATATAATCAAATATCATATATTTGACCATGAAATTTCTAAAACTTTATAATTAAAACCAACTTAATAAATTTAGTTCTCTTCAATTGATATATATGTGACCTATTAGGTTCCTAATATGTTGGCAATTATTATTAATTATAATTAGATAAAATAAAACTTTTTCAATTTATATTTAATTCTATAATTAAACAATTTACAATCATAGATCAAAATTGACATCTAGTAACACGTCATAACCACCAAATATTAAGAATATTAAAGTGGTTTTGACTTAACATGTCTATTCATGATTTTTCCGTATGATTTAATCCTTTCATCATAAAATATTTCGATTAAATATAAAGTATGAAATTAGTGTCTACTTTACTTAAGTCTAATGATATTAGTTTTCCACCATTAATAACTGATATTATTAATGATATTTGAAAACTATTTTCAAAGTGTCATTCTACCTTGGCCAAGGATTTCTTAAATCAATGCTAATTGAGAATAATGAAACATTCTCCCTAATTATTTTAGGATAACAAATCATATATTGATCACTTTCATGCTATATCAAATGACTATCAAATAACCTATTCACGATGAGAATAGATCATAAGTAATATCAACAGATAATAATCCCTATACAAGATAACTTTGGTAATCTCAAGTCTAATGATCACCTATATAATCATCATAATGAGTATTTCCATAGAAAAATAAGTAATATTTCATATTGAATTCTCATATCAGGCCAATTCAGTGAACTTGTTCTCTAACAAGCACTTACATGTTTGTTTAAGTATCTTTACACTTTAGTTTATAAGAACGATTACTTCTTTTGTAAGGAAAAACATAGCCATGTACTAATTCTTCACTCTATTAATGTTTAATATTAATAATGCAATGACTAGGAACAATTTAGGCATAATACTTAATTACAATATAAATCTCATAATTATGATCTTTATCATAATTTCATTTGTCAAATATATTTATTCTATGGCCCTTATCTTATACATTAGTTAATTAAACAATTATAAATAAGATAAATATTGTCTTGAAAAAATATGTTACAAATCTTCGACCAATCGTTGACTGTAGGATATTTAACAACAGTTTTCTACTTGAACTAAGTCAAACATTTAAGTATCTCATATTATATCATCGTATGACGATTATGTTACTGATAGAATAACAGTATAGTGAAATAATTCTACAAATTTGTCTTTAGTGAGTACTTACTTAAACCTTACAACGTTTATCTTAATTATCACTATAATTAAAAAAAATTGCCAAAATACATCCTTGAATCATTGAAGAGACCTTAGTTTATTTTGCATGCCTAATGGCTCTTATGTTCTATATTATATTACTGCTCAAACAATACAAAGAACTAAAACTTAGTTCATTAAAGAACTTTAAGATCCAAGCAATTATTTCTACTAAATTAAAAATGTATTAAGGATTGATTAGCAACTATTGCTACCTTGGAACATTACCATCTCAACAATTACTTATTTATGTTCTTGTCAACTTAAATATCAACTCATACATGGAATAATGGATATCATTTATACTTTATAAGTATTAGATATCTCAAATACTAAATATCTTTAGCACATTATCTATTTAATTGGATTATAATAGGTATGCAACTCTTTTATCTATCTCTACAGATTTTGATTCCTAGAATTTATGTTGTTATATTTTCATATCTAACTAAAAGTTATTCTTAGACTACCATATCTTCAATAATTGAAAATATAAGTTATTTTCCTTAATGGGCCATTTGTCATTACATACTCTCACTAAAGAGTATAACTAAACTCCCACTAACCTTCTTATAAATATGATAAATCCCAATCATCTTCAAAATAAACTATTTGAATTTATCATGAAAGTGAATGTATTTAACGTTTATTAACCTTTCAATTATACATCACATATATCAAGCAAAGGTACTAGTTCCATTTAGATGTATTACTATAATAGTTAAACTATCTCAAACTTCATCTTACTCCAGGTACTTATCTTGAGAATTATTCTTCTCATAAGTACTTATTGAATCAAACATTTTTCTTCAATAGGGTTGTAAGATTATATCCAACTTTTGAATATCTCATAATTTCCTATTATCTAATTTAGTTCTAAACTTATTAGATAATATATACTTCAATTAAGCATCATATCTTAAAATCATTAACATGGACTCCTTTTAAAGTCACACCATTCCACTTCTCATATAAAATAATGTTAATCAATTTGAATGGAACTATAGAAGGTGAGTCACATCATGACATAGTTACGACGAAGTAAACATTTCATGGCATAATATCTTATACTGTAAAACTTCTTCTATATAAATCCATACTAGTATGAAATTTAGTCATGGAGTCAATTCCTAGATAGTCACATTCTGTACCATATAACCAAGAATATGTAAGTATAACTTACTACATCTATCTTATTGAAGTGATTCAGCATTCTCAATGCTTAATTTTTACTTAGATTGAGCTACTTTGAACTTTTTAAAAATTGAACTTAATATTTCATTGAATATACATGACTATATCACATAAAATCAACAGTAAACTTAATGAAATACAAGTATTCATCCCTCAGAGTTATTATCTCATCTTATACATCATATCTATCATTTATAACAACTCAATACCATAATTTCCCTTTCACTAAAGGTTGACTTAACGATTCATCAAT